>CAJNDT010000724.1:0-66093 GCA_905221615.1 Symbiodinium sp. CCMP2592
CCTACGCATCTAGAAATTATAAGATAATCAAATTTTCTCCTTGTAAGATTATATGTCGGAGTGTCCCTATATCAATAACAACAATTCGATTATCTATCGATCTGTCCTAGTCGTAATTTAATAAATAATTAAGATTTAGATCTTACCTCACCTTGATAAAATTATACTATCACCATATTACTCAAATAGATGAGCCATGATACCCTCGCTTTACATAATATTGCAGGTACCTTGTGACTGGGGGCCCTTACTCAGTGGCTTTAAACCAATCATTTACCTAGCGACGCGGAGAAGGCCCGCACCCCCCCTTAAATAAGTTCTCTACTACCGAAGTGAATGGTAAACGACAACTCCCGCAAATTCAACAGAGCTAGCTTTCGTGATACGAGGTAGAACTCAGTATATAGCTTGACCAGACCACGGCAGCAGAACCAGAATACAGAAGCAGCATCTAGTTTGTATAAGGAGAAAAAATATGTATATATATATATATATACATGGATATGAAGTGCAAAATATACCGTAGATACCGATAGATTTGCACTGTGGGACAAGGCATCTTGTGACAGAAGACCGTACAGGAGTAGTTGACAAGAAGGCTGGGGTGGACTATGGGGCGGGGTGCGACCATATATTTGTATGTATATACATATATATATATATATGTATCCGAACATATACACATATATGTACTCTTAACTAAAAGTGAAGTATCTCCCAAATATCTCTCGTTAGATGTGTAGAGTTCGGATGGGTGATGGCACCTGGGTATTTTGATGGTAAAAGGCTCTAGGTATTCCAATGCTGGAACGAAGATGATACGCCAATGAATCTATGGTAATGGTGCTTTACTTCATAGCTTCTCTGAGATTTTGCACCTAGTTCGGCGAGACGTTATCAGAGTCCATG
Source organism: Symbiodinium sp. CCMP2592 (assembly GCA_905221615.1). Lineage (NCBI taxonomy): Eukaryota > Dinophyceae > Suessiales > Symbiodiniaceae > Symbiodinium > Symbiodinium sp. CCMP2592. Next base: position 910 of record CAJNDT010000724.1, read on the forward strand.
TCGGCTTCGAGTCGCAGACCTCAGGCGAACGTGCCAGTCGCTCCGATTCTGATAGCCATGGCAGCCGGGGCATCGCTGGGAATATTAATAACAATAATCATAGAATGATGCACAGAATCATAGTACAGGTACTGATGACAGTAAAAGTAATAGTAATAGTAATCATACCGTAGTAGCAGTAGTAGTAGTAGTAGCAGCAGCAGTAGTAGTAGTAGTGGTAGTAGCAGTAGCAGTAGCAGTAGGTAGCAGTAGCAGTAGCAGAGTAGTAGTAGTAGTAGTAGTAGTAGTAGTAGTAGTAGTAGTAGCAGTAGTAGTAGGCACCCCCACCCCCTACCAACTACAATTGCTCTTAACCATGTCAAGACAACATCCATTTTACTTGGTATTTACGGCACTTTCCTCATGTGCGATCATCATAAGAGGCTTCATAATCGACTTGTCGAGTTTGCAAACTCGCGCTCTTGATTTTGGGCTTGCTTCTGGGCGGGGGTGGGGGGGTGGGGGGATGATGACGACAGTGTTACGCGAACACACCCAACAGCATCACCACAAGAGCCGTTTTGCTCGGTATTTACAGTGCTTTCGTGATGTCGGACTTTGTTACATATTCTGAGCCCCTACTTCTCGACTATGCGTATTAAACTTTGTTGTTTCGAACTGTTTGCAAAAACTCGAGATTGGGTGGGGGAAAGCTTCTTCGGGGATGCTCACGACACTGTTCTGTGGACACCCTCAACAATATTTCCACACTCAAGCGCGCACACACCACACACACCACTTCAAAAGCAGACGCTCCTACGCCGAGTTTGGGCGGTAGGGGTGTTGGCGAGCCCCTCCCACGTACAGCTGGCACCTTTGTTTTGGATGTTTAGAAGATGTTGCGCTTCAGGGTTTAGAAATGTGAAACCCTTCTTGGCAGCACCTGGGTTTTGCACGGTATTTACAGCGTTTGCGTACTATCCGACCACTTGCGGTTTAGCAGTTTCTTCCCCATCGAGCTTGCAACTCCGACTGCTGTCGCAGTTTTGGGGCCTGAGCCCTTGCAACTTCACCGGCTGTGACAGTTAAGGAAACTGAGCCTCTGCAACTTTTGCAGCTGTCGCAGATAGGGAGCTTGAGCCCGTGCATCTTCCGCAACTGTCGCAGTTAAGGCGCCTAGCAGGTACCGCTGCCCAGCCCGGATGGAACAAGTGTGGTTGGTAGGGGGTGGGGGTGGCTAGTAGTAGTAGTAGTAGTAGTAGTAGTAGTAGTAGTAGTAGTAGTAGTAGTAATAGCGAAAGTAATACTTAATAATGGTAGGAATTGTTGTGCAGAGTTGTGCTTGGCTTCCCAGCCTGGACGGAGCACCCAGTTGAGAGCGACCTGGCCGGTTTCGAGAGTCAATCCACGCCAAGCACGGCTGAACATGGCGGCTCAACGTTGTACGTGCTGTTGGAGTCGAAGTACGAAGAGGAGATATAGAAATGCAAATGCTCCTGCAGTCGGCTTCAGAGTGTGGCAGGGCATCATGGACTCAGTGTTAAGCACATGGCTTGGACTCCTTGGACACTGTTTTAAGTGACACTTGAGGGCCGGGGTATGGAGAACGAAAGCTCGGTCTTTTTTCGCAACAGGACACGACAGAAGGACTCAACGGCTACACAGACGCAAAACGAAAAACACCGTAGCCGGTGAATGTGCTGAAATGACTGTTTGGTTATGCAGCAACCTACGTCAGAAATCAAGCACCATTATAGCCAAGCTTCACAAAAAGAGAAAACGCAGAGCGACATGGCTGCACTTCACAAACACTTCACAAACAAGTACTGATATATCGATTTAGCCCCCCCCCTCCCCCCCTCCAAAACACGGGCTTTCGTGTGAACCGTTCAATTTAGCCCCCCCCCTCCCCCCCTCCAAAACACAGGCTTTCGTGTGAACCTTTCAATTTAGCCCCCCCCCCTCCCCCCCTAAATTGATACTCTCAATAATATGCTGGTTTCTGGGCCTGGACTGCCTCCCTGCTTAAAGCAAGACTAAACTCAGGCTCTGCTACGCGAGCTTTCGTGATTGCATGCGCATCTGCGTGTCAGACAACATCACAACAAAACGTGGAACGCCCTGTGTCCTCTGCCGAGGCATCGAAACTCACCTCTAGGAGCGCCTCGGCAGGCTGTTCGGGCCTCGGTCAGATGCCAAGGCGGTACAAGCGAGGAAAAACCGGAACTGGGCTGCACTGCTTGCAAGCATCACAGGTTTGTGAGACATCGGATCTCGGATCTCTAGCATTGTTGCTTGTAGTGTGTGTGTGGCCTTGCCGCCCTGAACTTTTGCGAGTGCGCACATGAAAGAGAGGTGAGGCGTCGGCGGCTCTGAGTTGACCCCCTCCGGCTGGTACACAGAGAGGCTGCAGCGGCAAATGCCACAGGGACCTGGCCATCATCTCCTCTGGAAGGGACATGTCTCAGGACGAATGGTCTTGCAAGCTGGGAAACATGCCGGGAGCTACTGGGAGCCTGGACTTTCAACTGAAGCTCGAACTCCACCTCGGTGGGAGAACCTGCCAACGATTCATGAGCTTCTTTACATGGTGAGGCGTGGAATACGGAGAGAGATGCTGCCTCCTAGACACACCTCCCCGCATTGTCCATAAAGCTCCTCCACATCGTAGATGGAACTTCTCCTGCCACGGCTGACGCAAAACAGAATCGCCACTCTCATCTGCTCATGTCACGGGGCAGAGCAGTGTTTCTGCAAGTTCTGGGTTCGCCCTTCGGTGGCTCTTCACAGGTTCTAAGCCAATTCTCACATCGCAGGAGCCAAAATTCCTTGAGCAGTAGCACATAGTGACATAGCGACATAGTACGTGTAACACTTGTCAGGAGCGCTCTCGCTGACCAATGCGGATGCCGTGGCGCATGTGGCCACTGATCACCGCACATACAACCTCCAAACACTTCACAACTTGCAGAAAGCACATCTGTGAACTACAGCACTGAGGCTGGCGCCTTGTGCTCAATCTTCTCATTGTTCATGAGCTCTGGCATGTTGTTGGGAGCCCGCAATGTCTTTGTGCGGCCTATGTCCCAATCGTCCTGCAGTGGATGGCATTGGTGCTTTGTCGTCGGAACAGGAGTGCGCAAGCGCACCTACCTAGAGGAGGAAGGTCAAAAGCAGCCAAGATCAAACAAGAAATAAGACGATGCCTCTAGCTACATTCTGCATGAACTACTTCCTTCGCAAGCGTGCTTCAGGAATGTATGCTAGTCATCTCCTGCGACTGCATCGTTTTGAGCGTCGGCAGAAACTTGCTGCACTGTTCCTGGCTCGAGCAGACAGCAAAGTTGCGGGGTTGCAGCAGGATCCAGCATCACGAAACTTGCCTCGTTCACGGGGGATATTCCCATGAGATGTGTAGGAACCTGACACAGCACGTGCATTCGTGGTCTTTACGGGACTGGATTCAGGAGTCTCCGCAAATTTACTGAAACCGTGGTAAGACATACCAAATGTGCCGTGCCGGTGCCGTCTACGCAGTGAATACGTTGGAGAAGTATGGGTTCTGCAACACGTGAGGTGTCACGTACAGGGAAGCAGGCCTCGCATGCTGAGGCCCACACCGATTCCCAATTCGGCGGTCCGGGGATTTCAGCACCTGGAGATACAAGTGGGACTTTGACGGCATGGCAGGACAGTTCGCAGACATGCCCTGCCTAGTGGGCCGGCAACGGTGTGCCGATTGTGCCCTGACGTGCTCTTCGACGTCCGCTTCTCCCGATGCGACCTCAAGCAGGCCACACAAGGAGATCGCAAAAATCAAAAAGCACAGCACTTCAGAACTCAGAGAACACAGAGTCCCTGGCCACGAGGAGCACGTTATTCGAACCCAAAGGCGAGGAAAAACGGTGGTGCCCCGCTCAGGCCTCGTGTGATGCAGCAATGACTGAAAAGAAATCGTGCACTGTGCAGAAGATGTCTGAGGCAGGAGCACTTGGTTTGGCTTGAAACCTTCCTAACAGGAATGAAAGCTGGCTTTCAACGTGTACCCAGGCATCGCATGGATACGTGTGCGCAGATGAAACACTGTCCTGCTGCTGCAGGAAGTCATGGCTGCCCAGAGAAACACTTATGCCCTTCCAAGCCTGCCAGAGCGCTTACAAGCCACAACCCTACAAAACGAAAACTCTCAGAAATGATGCATGCAGCCGGACTTGGGGTGCAGCATGTGGGACGACATTGGAGTGGTGAAACTCTCCGAAGGCCCCACTGGGTGTGTTCACCCCGGCCACCTTGGCTGTGTTTCGAGCATTCCGCCGCCGTTGGTGCCCGTGGTGTCTCCAGGGCTCTTGCGCCGCGATACGCCACGAAGCCCGGATCAAGCGCTGAGGTCTCGCGAGGCCTGAGCTGCCGAGTGATGTGGAGTGATGCGCAGTGCTGGCGTCTGCTCTCAAGATCAGCTCTGAGACCACGGCGGCTTGCTGCAGAAGAGCCGGTTCAGACCTTTGGCCGAACAGCGATTCCAGGAAGTGATGCCGGGAAGCCCCATGTCAGCTCAGAAATCGAGTCTCACGTTGGTCTAGAAGAGCTCAAGCAACCCTTGGCTTGGCACCCTGCCGAGTATCTGAAACATAGGTTCCATGTCCGCTAATCTGACAAGCATGTTGCTCTTCCGCACCGCTCGCAGAAGGCGCAACCTCCAAAAGCTCAGGATGTGAGTTCTGTTCGGTGTCGCTGTGAACAGTCGACAGAGCGGCATGCTGTCAGGCTGCCAGAGCATGATCTCTTGCCTACACTCTAGGAGCTGTAGTCGCACTGTCTGAACTTACCATCATCGCCTAAAAGGACTGACCCTTGCTGAGGCTCCAGCATGTCGCCTCTGGTCCGAGCCTTGCCAGACAAGAGAACACAACCTGCCACTCATGATGAGGGAAGCTCCCTTGCCAGTTGCCAAATCGAAATCCAACACGGCAACCGTGAGCGCACACAGAAAAGCCATTCCCAGGTAACTTCAGCTCCCAGCTCTCATCTCACTCTGCGAGCGTAGCTGAGAGTCGTCATCGGTTCCTAAGCTTGACATCACAGGTACTGACTGAATGAAGCTCGCTGAGAACTGCTCCAGGTGCTGCAGGATGCCTGAGTTCCCTGCCGTCAGTACCGCAACTAGAGATGTCGGTACCCATGGTCGCGGCAGCGTTCTCTGTCTTGGATACGAGAAACAGCGGAGAAAAATCGCTGTGCACAGGCATTGTTGACGCTCACGATACGATTGTAGAACTCAACACGGCAGCGTTTGTTTCTGTGCGATCATTTGCTTTCGTGGCCTTGCTGGATGTAAACTGCACAAAAGCCTTCGCCAGACATGCGCCAAGCTAAGGCAGGCAGAAGACACGTGTCCCCATCATGTTCGGGAAGGATTGGCGAGACTAGGCCGTAGGTGGAATCCAAGCTCAGTGTGGTGCAGGGCCACTAACACGTGCGCATGATTTTGTGTGCGTGGGTGTCAGAGAATGGTGGTGTAACCGTTCGCTCGCTTCTCTGTGTCTGTCTGTCTGTCCGTCCGTCCGTCTTTGGCAGGGCTGAAGATCTGTCTCTGGTTGTCTGTCTTGCCCAGGACAACGGCATCGCTGCCCACAGGAGCGCCCATCTGCTGCCTGGCCGATGCCACACTGAAACCCACTGTGACATAAACTCTTGCCGAACATGTGGTGGAAAGACTCGCTTCATGCATCCGCGGCACCCACTGCCCACGTCGGAATATCCTGACTGGGGGCCATGCCGAGCCGATACAAAGCATGCGAGGCCGCAGGCGGCGACGGCGCACGAGGGAAAACTGTTTCCCGTCGAGGCCGGCCCCTCCAGGAGTGTTGGGCCCCCGGCCATCGTGGGTCTCGTCCTCCGGATAATGTCCGTCGCCATCCTGACCGCATGACGGCGAATCTTTGGGAGATTTCTGAGCTCGTCAAGGGGCGGATCACCTCGTGTGAGTTTCTCTCTAGCTCGTCATCATGGGAGCCCAGTTTCCGCTCCTGTACAAGACGATGCCTCTGTTGGAAGTCTGTATGCCAATGCACTGAATCTGCCGCGGTGCAGTCCTGCTGTGCCAGGGCGCCCTTGGCCCAACGAGCGATCAGGTGGATGACCTGACCACTTCGGAAGAGAAGCTCGCCGCTCCAGAGCTGCTTGCATGCAGACGCGACCTCGATCTCACTGACGACAGGCAGCTCATCGGAGCTGAGCAACGCTTCCACGAAAGACCTCTCCAACACGACGGAGACGTCTTCCGTCTCTGGCCTCGAAAGCGGCTGAGACCCGGGCACTGGCAGCTTCTCAAAGTGCTCTTCGGCATCTGCAGGGGAAGCGGGGAAGCACGGCTGGTCATAAACACTTCGGAGAGCTCCCGCACCTGCTGTGACCAATGAGAAATGACCTCCCAAGCTCCGAAGATTCTCATGTGCTGAGATGCACGGAGCACTTTGAGGAGCCTTCAAAGGTAGCGGTGAGGCTACCACCACTGCCGTCTAAGCGTCCGACGTCGGCTCCTCAGTGCCTTCAATAAGCTGTTCCACCTGAGCAGCTCGAGAAATCCGGAGCTTCCCCGTCTCGCATCACTGTTGCGACTGAGGTTGAAGCAACAGCCTGCCGAAATGCTCGTTGGACATTTGCACGGTAAGCATGTGGTAGAAGAGGCCAGCCTACAGCTTCGCTCTCTGCCACCCTTGCTGTTCTGCCCAGCGTGAGCGTCGCGCTGTGAATTGGTCTTGCATCCACTGCAAGCAGTGCTTCACAATGTCCTCGATGCAGTACTTGTCCGCAATGTGCAGCAAAGCCTGGCGAGGAGGTCCATACCAGCAGGGCAAGGTGGTGTCACAGAGTCGCAAAGCCTTCACGTTGGACTGATCCACATGGCAGGTGTTTAAGTAGACGAATCTGATCATTTCGAGGAAGACCTGATGCCAGGCATAAATCCCCAAAAACCGAGCAGTCCCCGGAGCCCTGCAGCAAGCACTCTGAACTTGCAGGCGGCATCAAGCCAACTCGGAAGAACCAGGCAAAAGCAGTTTCCGCCCGTTTTCACCTATGTAACGAAGTCAGTGAACTTAGATGTAGTCAGACACCGACAAAGATCCAGAAACGGGGGCCTGATCGCATAAACACAAACATATAAGGGATGGGTGTCTCCCTTTCAGATTGTCACTTCTCACGATGCGGTGGTTTTCTCGTGCTTTGTCCCACCAAGCTGCAAATGACTATTCGCGTGTGTTGCCGTAGCCAGAAATCGCACGGTTGCGGATCGAGAGGTTTAAGTTGAATCGTAGGACCTTGGACACCCAAGTTGTTCCGCAGTTTCTGCATTCATTCATGTACTTCCGCCGAAGAAGAGGGATACATGAAATAGTTCATGTTGCAGCCCACTACGCACTTGTGCTCTTCATACAACTATAGACAAGTGACAGAGGCTGAGGTAAAGTTCCTAGAGCAGAAAAAGATCATAAGGAAGCAAAAGTGTGAACAAACGCATGCTTTCATGCTTTGCGCATTGCGGTTGAATCGAAACAGAAGAGGCTGCGGCGACATCAACACACATACAGCTCCTGACATCGCGTCAATATACTGTTCACACCATCAGGGACAAGCACCTTCTGTAATTATTCATTGCTCTTTGGGGCACTGGTGATGCGTAGTCGCGACACCACGAACGGGTGCAAAAAGATTTGCGCACCCTGGACTCGACGCCCAGAGTGCAACTCGAGCCTGGCTTGACGTTGTTTTCCACACTGCTTACATCAATGCTTCAGTGATCCTGCCCATTTCCAGTGGAAACAATGTCAGCGCAACGACCCGCTGCGACTAGCATAAACTCTGTTGCAACACACACGAGTTATCAATGCTGATCACCAAGTGAGTGGTGCAATAGGAATGTGCACGTTCAACATCGGCTCAAAGCCTCCCTCATCCCTATCCCCGACCCTTCCTTCAGATGTGGGTGATAACTGAGAACTTACCGTCCACTCCGCAAGCTGTGACGACCTTCACACCTCCTCCACTCATCTGGGGCTCTCTAGCACTCTAGCTATCGTGAATGCAAAAGTTCATGTGACACTTACATCGTTGCATCCCACCTCGGGCTCATCGTCCACCGTCACCTGCAGTTGAAGTTGCACAGTGCGCCAGCAAACTCCCCTGAAGGAGCGTTGAGAAGAGAAAACCCAGGAACTCGGGCGCTCTTTGTCCTGACTGGGGTGCCTATGGAGCTGTAGATTACTCTGCTTGGGAGCGTGCGTTGGGCGCCCTCGCCCTGCCCGCCCCGCCTCGATGGGCTTTTCCGGCGCTGGGCCTGCCGTGGCTGTCCGCGGAGAGTTCAGCTGGGCCTCCACCTGCTGCGACACCGCGAAAACTCCAAAGCCTCCGAGTCCGAGCGAGTTCGAGCTCCCGGGAGCTCGGACTTGGCACTGCCCTGCCCTTTGCCCTTTGCCCTTTGCCCACTGCCTGCGCCGGCGTCCCGGAGCAGCGGTCGACGGAGGCGCCGCGCGCGGAGGAGGTGTCGACACTGCCCTCGTCGGCAGCGTGCAGGCACGTAGGATCCATGCACAAAAGCTTTTGGACACTGCCCCCCCGCCTGGTCTTGAACCTGATCCTGAACCGGGTCTTGGACGTCCGTGCAGATCGCCTCTGCAGGCTCTTGGACCGGATCCGGGAGGACGGCGAAGTCCTTGTCAGGCCTGGCCGCGTTCCGCCGCCAATTTCCTGCTCCGACTTCCCCCGAGTCCCTCCGAGTCCCCAGCCAGGCCGCTGCCGCTGCCGCCTCGGCCGCCGCAGCCGCTGCCGCCGAGGCGGGCGGGGGCTCCCGAGGCTCGGCCTCACGTCGAGTCCGAGTCGTGCCGAAGCGTCCAGAATCGCGCATTGCGGGTTAGGGAAGTTTTTGAGCCTGCGGCACTAGTGGAACTGCCTGTGCTCGACGGATAACCTCCGAACTGTGCCGAAACTGTCGGACCTCAGCTTTCTGCCCTCTGGAACTCCTTTTAGATGTCGATGTGGGAAACTGAGGGACTTGCTGGTGGTGGCAACACTGCCCTGGACGTCTGCCATGGCATGGCCGAACCTCGCGATCTTTACCCACTCTCGCCAAAGTCCAGAGCACACAGCGACAGCTGCGCTTGATGCTTGCGGCTTGGTGCCCTGCCTGCACTCCTGCTGTGCTAAAAGTCGGTCGAGCAACCTGAAGCGAAACAACACGGAGCACGAATGAGCAAGCTTTCCTGCTCCTCGCAGCGCCACAGCCACAGCTACGAAGCCGAGCTGTGGACACTGGCTGTGTGCGAAGCAGCAGGCTGTGACATCGCAGGGGCATCTGGCCAGCCTCGCATGAAGCGTGCAAGCCAAGCCGTTCAAGTACAGACATCTAAGGCCAGGGCCACATGCATCTGCTCATTTCCTGTAGGTCTTTGCATGGAAAGGCTGGCAGTTGGCCCTCTTGCTTGGCCGTCTGCCTGCACCGTGCATCCACCCACTACGCGTTGTCCTTCCAAGACACCGCCAAGCAATCACCGAAAAGAGGCCATGCGGCATGGACCATGCATGTTTGCAATTTCGGGTCCTGTGCGGCGACATAGGGCTGGAGTGCATGGCCAATCCAGGCCTAGCAGACCCGGAGCTGTCAGCATATCTCCCCAACTACGGCAAACGTCGTGACCGTCAGAGGCCTCGGACTCGCTTGCTGAAATCCACCGGGCCTGGGCAAGCGATGTGCTTTGTGTGCCACGCACGGACAAGAAATGTGAAACTTTGAGGGTGCCACGATGTGCCGCAGCCCATCACTCCACTCGAAGGGGATGCCTGCAGCAGTGCTGGAAACCTTTCCTCCGCATGGCCAAGACAACAGCACGCTTTCTCCACAGGCTGAATGGGCATTCTAGCCGAACCACTTTGTTATCGCGCCAGTTCTGGATTCCGGGCGGGCAACTTGGCCCACACGCTGCTGGCTTCGGATGGAGCAAGCTTGAAGCCCTTCAGGCTTCAGGCACCGTCAGGCTGGTCAGCTCAGATACTGGATCTCCTGGAACGTTGCAGTGCTTGACAAAATCCAGACGCGGGTAAAATTCCTGTACATAGGAATTCCCATAGCGAAGTAGCTCCTTCTCGTCCACACCATCTGCATAGCCGGTGAAGAGACGATCAAGGACTGGCAAATCGGACAAGTCGACCCGGCCGATCGGTGTCTCCCAGGGCGCGATGGACCTCCGGCCATGATCCGTCAGAGAGAGATCCGCCAGTGCCACAGCAACTTGCGTGCTTCTCGCGTTGGGCCGATCTGCAGAAAGGAAAACGGTACCTTTCGGAAGGAAACTTCCCTGTGACCTTTCATCATCTGGAATAGTCGGTGACCACTTTTCATTCATGTCGCGGTTGTCGCTGATGCCAAACTGTGCCACAAAGCCTCTCACCGCTTTGAAAATCGCCTGATCGGAGAAGAAGCCATCACGAACCAAATCCAACAACCTCCGCGCGCCTTGTGGAGACTGCATGGAATCCAGTTCAATCGTGATTGCTCCCTGAGTCGTCTCACATTTCACGATGCTTCTGTGATGAGGTTTCGCTTCCCTCCGAACCAGCCCTGTGTCGGTCAGCAGCATAGAGATCACCTTTGCATGATCCAAATGCTCGCGGGGCTTGACCTCCTTCAGTTCAGACACTGCGGCCTGTGTCAGGGGAGTACATGTGACAGCGAATACGGAAACACTGAAAAGGCGGGCAAGTTTGATTCGCATTCGGAATCCTGCACCACCCTCAACAGATACAGCCTGCTATCTGCTTGGGCCAACAGCCCTCATACAGAAAGGAGCGGTATTCTCGGAAAATCCACGGCTTCCAGATCAATTGGACTCATGCCCCAACGTGATGCATATCCAGCCGTCTGAGCTTCGTGCAACAGGCGGTGTTGCGAGCTGCGGAGGGTGGTCCAGGCCACCTTTTCCAGATTAAGTGACGCGACACCTCCACTGCCAGCTCATTTTGAAGCCGCCGGCTTGGAGGCCCAAAGTGGATGATGATGTCCGCGGTGGATGCCGGCCTCAGCTTTCCGGTATCGGGGTGGTCGTGGTTCGAAGCTCTCCCTCTCAGCTTCCAGCCCCACATTTCCACTCACTACCTCCTCGAAAAGCTTTGCCATGACTTTGGGCGGATTTCTGAATTCTGCGAGTCTGCGAGCTCGTGGGGTGAAGGTAGGTGATGGTGTTGAAGTGTGCAGTGCTGGGCTGTCTTGCTGTGTGTGGTGCTGCGCTGGGTTGGGCCTTGCCCCAATGTGCCGGGGAGCCAGAGAGGCTTTTGTTCTCTTGAGTGAGGCAGTGCGCAACAACGTTGCAGGCTCTGACTTGCCGGGCACAACACAATTGGTGAAAACTCACTCTGAAAGGCAAATAGGCAAATGCCACCTGATTGCCAGCAAATGGCGGCTTTTACCGCGCGCTTCGAAGCTGCTTCCCAACAACACACTCTGTATGCTCCCCCCGTACACCTCGAATGCAACATAGTCTTCGATGCTGTCCAAGAAATCCGCGGCATCATCTGGCTACTGCCATCGGTTGTTAGAGTCTATATGATTGAGCCATGCAAGCAGTCTCGTTGCTACGGAAGGCAGACTGGTTTCAGTCCGAGAAAGGTTGAGGACTTCTGCCACAAAGTCAGCACAAGCTTCCACCACTCCACACAAGCAGATCGGGGTCTTCAATTCTGAAGTCTAAGAGCAGCAGCGGCATGTGGTGGAAAGGCTTGCACCCTGAGGAATACGCCACGAAGCAAACGAAGTCGCCATCTGCTAACTTCTTGGTTGCACACAGACACGAACCCTTTGCTTCAATGACAGGATTCCCTCAGATGTGCTTCTCCTAAAGAGGCAGCCTTCTTGGACAGGTAGGCCAAGCCAGTGTCCTCAGTGCAGCTATCTTTCGAGTTTTCAAAAGCCTGGCAGACCTGCACGGAGATCGCTCGAGTTCGTGTAGTGTCAGAAAGCCTGGCAGAAGGACCTGACTTTCAGCTTTACATGACAAGAAGAAGAAAAAGGACCTGTGACGCACCGAAGCAATACAGGGGCCCCGCTCAAACCACCGAAGTGTCCCCTTTTGAACCGTCCACCTGGCCTGGTGATCTATCGGTGCCAAAGACAAAACCAAGTGCTGCCCCTGTGGAAGTCTGAACCTCACCCTGAATCCGACCTTTCGTGATTGAAGCCCCTCCCCTGCTCCCGGAGTTGTCCAGGCTTGGGCCTTCCATCATAAGCCCCAAACCCAAGGCTACCCGTCTCATCGCCGCCCCTGCCGCCCCCGAAAGGCCCAGAGTTGTCGCCCGTCTCCTCGGAAAGCCCGATGCAGTATCTGCTACGGAGAGTGTACCGGGGTACTGGGCATAAGTGGCATCTCGTTGTACTTTACTTCACAATAGCTTCCATCAGCCTTACAGGTAGCCTCTGCGATCCGTTCACCAGAGAAACCAACATTCCACAAAAGTCGGCTTGGCAGGCAAAAGCCCAAGTGCCCAGACTGTGTCTATCAGCGTCTGCATCTCTAGTTAATTCATTGGTAACATCCACTGATCGGGTGCACCACCTTCCTCCCATCTTATACCGTGAGCTGTCATGTCGCGGAGTGGACTTTCATGGATGGGTGGGCAATTCCCAGCACTAACAAACCTGAGAGACAAGTTTGCAAGATGCGTCGTCTTCGTCTTCACTCTGCTGTCCATGCAGACATGGTTATCGTGTCTCGGCACGTCTCGACTTGTAGGCGTCTGAGTTTCCGGCCTCTAATAACGACGAACAGGGCTTCGGGAACGTGCGGCTTCTCTTGGCTTTGCAGCGCCACACCTGAGGTCGACCCGAGAAGTGGGAGAGACTTGCTCGAAGACATAGGCCACCCTTGGCCTCGGACTTCCTGCAAGCCTCGTTCCGGGCAAATTGCAAGTCTCCACAGCTGGAGCAAATCCAATCACCAGGCTTCATCGCCTGGTTATTGCCTGACTTCACGTTGCTCTCGCTACATCTTGCTACCAGCAACTCGGAACAGCCGGAGCTGAGGCTCAGGCTGGACAAAACTGACCTCAGCTGTCCAAGGCTGAGACCGCAAAGCGGCTCGGTAAACAAACTGCAGGTCGCGGCGAGTTTCGTTGCGCTCCGCCAGCGGCACGGGCTTGAATGTCGGCCTGCGCTAGTCTGCTCTTGTCAGCTGCAACATCACGAGCAGCATGGCACGACGCCGGGCTTACCAACAGCGACCCCGCGATGCCATAGACGTTAGGTGCACCTTTGCATCAGGATTCGCAATCTCCACAACTGTTCCTCAGAAACATCGGAGGCTTCCGCCACCAGCTGGCCGCTCGGCTCTGTCCTTTGCTACGGTGCAGCTCGCAAAACCAAACACCAAATACCGCGATCATTACGGCGCGGCTGAATTGCTGAGTCTTCCACGTAATGCCTGTCTGCTATGTGTCGCGACGCACCTTCAAAGGATTTCTGGGATACCTCTGAAACACATGTAAGTGCGTGACAAGCTCGCGCATGTGAGAGTTGCACTGAGTCCCCGACTCACATCAGCAGGCCTATGCTGATACAGCTGCATCAAGTGGTGGTCTGCTGGCTCTGTTGACTTAGTTTTGTCGTGCTGAGCTCCAATTTAGGCCCTGCGCTTGGGAGTCCCGCATTTCCGGCAAGTTTCGTTCCGCCTGGAGCTTCAGGGGCTGGAAGCAAAGCAGAGAGAGAGACTCGCAGGGTGATCTCGCCAGGCCCTCGGCCCGAACTGATGATCACCACCTTAGTGCAAGGCTGCTGGCTTCTGCTCGCGGTTCTCACCCAACAGCCAGGGCCGTGGCAGTTCGGACCTGAGGCTCCGAAGGATCCGCTGCAGGATGCACTGCCCAAACATCACAACTTCCCTGTGCTGAGCTTCAAGCAGTTCCAGTCCCCCGGCTTGAACCCTCAGGCAACACTTGCTGGCCCACGCTACACCGCTGCAGCTTCAGAAGATCCGGCGCCTCCACTCAGACTCGCCGTCTGAGCAACGGGAAGCGCAGAGGCGACAGAGCCGCGAGGAGGAAGCACACCCTCGACAGCGACGTCACTCGGCGCAGCCAATGCTTGGCTTTCCCCTTTCCGTCACAAGCTGAGGTGGAAACCAGCAGGGCCGCAGCCTGTTCTATATATTGCGGAGGGACGTTTGCAGCGCCGGGAACACCTGCCAGCGCAGAGGCCTCAGGTGGGCAGCGTACGGTGACCGTGGCATTGCTGAAAGTGGCTGGCTATCCATCTAAGGCTCTGACCCTAAATCCCTGGCTTTGGCCGATGGCAGGAAAGCCACCCAAGCCAGCCATGCCACCCAGGCTGCCGAATCCGCCCAGCCCATCTGATGTGGCCTCGAGGGCATGAAAGATCATGAGAGGATACCCTGAAGCCAATGCACTTCTCGGCAAGCCAGTGCAACTAGTGGCCGGTCGCGGCGCGCCACATTTCCGGCATGTTTCGTTGCGCGCGAACCTGAGGTGACTGGAATTCCAACAAGAAGACCACCGCGAAGTATGTCACTGCACTTTGGTACACTTTGGCACTGCTCTTCCACACATCCGAATGCCGACGCTCTGGTTCATAATTGTCACCAGGTAGCTGGTGGTCACCGCACTCAGAGCCTTAGTAATCTGTGACACGCTCATGGTCAATGGGCAATGCAACGGCAAGGTTCCCGGAAGCAATTCCGGGCCATCGAGAATTTGTCAGCCGCCTGCACCGCCCTCTTCAACCATGGTCAAGCTTGGCTGCCGTGTCGAAATGTGCATGCCCTCCGTGTGCGAGTCATCTCAACAGCAAGGCCCGGACATATCCAATCGCCCTCTTTGAAGTCCCGACGATGGGCCTCAAAACTTACAAGACACAGTGACTCACTACCTTTGGCTCTGCCAGTTCGCAAATGCTGTCGGTATGTCTCGAAGCGACATGTTCGGCTCGTGAACGCCGTTGATCAAGGCTCAGCTGAGCGGTGGCTTGTACAAGTGAAGAAGCGAAGCGTGCGCAAACTCAATAAGAGAGGGGGGGAGTTGCACGTGGAGTGAGTAGCGTCAGCGAGTACATGGCGACGATGTGCAAGGGCAAGACCGGGTTAACGAGCGAGTGAACCTCATGCGGGCGGATCGTCGAATGAGCAAGAAGGCGTAACAACTCTGGATAAGTGTCTTCAGACTGGTCGGCACGTGCAGGACGAGTGCACTGAGCGCAACCTGTGGGTCGAGCGATGGGAGCGAGCGACGACGTACGATGCTCTCACCATGATAACAACAAGTAGATCCATCTCGATCATGAAGGATGGGCCACGATGATGGTGATGATGATTGCACGCAATCGGTCGCTGCGTGGTGACGGTTTTGGGGTTCTATGATTGGTGATGACGAACAGGATCATGAGTCAAACTCTGCCCCTCCCTGTAACACATGCGCGCGTCCGGTGATATGTGTAATACAGCCTCACAAAGCCGACCGTCCCAAGCTGCGGCAGCGTCAGCCTTAGCTGCCCTATCTTATGATGAATAAAGTAAGACCGAGGGCAGAGCTGTCGGCGGCTGAACCGCTTGCATTCTGCCGCCTCCTCCGCCTCTGGCTCCTCCCTGCAGAGGTATGTAGATAGATGCTGGACTCAAGCACTCCAAGAGCATCACGCAGGCTCTGGCTGGATTCGCTCAGATCAAAAAATCACATCTGGTCGTGGCTGCCAAGAACTCGCGAGTCTCGAGACCCACACGTCACGTGGATTACCACACTTGCGACATGTAGTATTGCGTGCAAACCTCGGAATCAAACCGCAAGAGCAGTCTATGACACAAGCTGAGCATGGACATGACATCTGTGTTTGCGAATTCAATTGAACTAGGGCTTGAGCTGATGATCGCCGCATTGGCTGCACATCCAGTCGCCCTTGAAAGGCATGAACGGAATGCTCAGGGTACAAAGTGACCGATGACAGGCTTGCCCTACGCCCTCACTCTCGGTAGCTTCACACCCGGTGGCCTCCTTGAAGTCTGACATCTTGCGACTGCGATACAGCAGACTACGCCAGCAGCCCCAACCGGTATGCTGTCAGCCAAAACGGGGTGCAAAGCGGAAGCGGCTCTTGCCATAGCAAGCTGGCATATAAGATAATGGTGTCCGGAAGGCAAACCGCCAAGGACACACGCACACGGAGTCCCGGTACAGTATGCCCAAGAACCACCCACAGACACACACCGGATGTTATCAGATACTGGTTAAGAAGTCTTTTGTCGGCTTTGTCTTCCCCCTCAAAGCAGCTGACGTAGTTTCTCCAGTTCATGCCGCAGCTCCTGGCACTGAGGAGGGCCGAACTCTCCTCTGTCTGAACCCAAACATGGAGCCTGCTCAGGTTCTGTCGGCTTCAGGAGCAGATCGTCACCCTGACACTCATGCAGGATGACAACCTCTGGAGCTACATGCTGTTCCCTCTGGCAATTCAGCTCAACCCTTCAGTCGAGGATTGAACCGCTCGCTGCCTGGGCTTTAATCGGAGCTGGCGGCTGTTCCGAGGTCCCCTCAGTCCGAACTGAGGCCTGCTGCAACCTCAGCGCCAGCACAAAAGTGAGCCGAACTCGGCCAGCGTTGTCTCAACTTGGACTCGGGCAGTTCCGATCGCATCGCAGTTACCTCTTGCAGGACGACAGGCTTCAGGGACGCAGGGCAACAGATTGCATGGCCTGCTGCTCGTTCAGTGCCAGGCGTTGGTCCTCAAAACTCGGAGCCATCATGCTTCACTGGGAGCTCTCGGATTGAGGATGCTTATCAACAAGGGCCGTCGCCAGTAGCTGCACGGTGCGCATCATAATCTCCAAGTGGCTCTGCCTGCAGGGCTCATGAGGGTCTGGAATGCATGTAAACAGGTAGCTGGCTTCGGCACGGCTAGTGCAGTCTTGCTGCATCGTCTTCAGCGTCTCTGCCAATGGAGCAGGGACTTCTTGCATGTGGTCCGTGACAGCTGCAGCTGGCAGCTCATCCCGGTCCCGGTCTTGGTCCGTAAAGTCTTCCGGCACCTCCCTGGCCGCCTCTCGGGGTGCCCGTGGCGCCTCTTTGGGCGCCTCTTTGGGTGCTTTGGAGTCCCGGTCCCGGTCCCGACGGGACCTGCTCTCTGAGAGTGCCCGGACCTGCGCCCGCTCCGGCGTGGTGACGGGATGGCGCCGTGCCGGACTCGGAGCGGAGGATGGAGGAACGGGTGCGGCCGAAACCGATGCTGGAGGAGTCGCTTCCGAGCAGCTCCAGGTCAGGACCTGCAAGGGCTACCGCAATTTGACCAGCAACGCTCTTGCACAGCAGGTCGCACCAAGCCATCTTGTCCGGCTGTCGCAAGGCCTGTTGGATGACGTTGCAGACGAGACTTCGGATTCAACAAGCATTGCTGTCTTAGCCCAACACTCCCTCCCGAGGGCGAAAACGCCTCGAGAGCACACAATGGCCGCCAAACAACCACCAGTGCAACGAATGCATCGCATGGTTTTTGCGACCGGCTTTGAGTTTCCCACACATGCTAGTGGAGCCTTCTTGTGGCCCTGCCCGACGACCTGCAACACAGCTGATCAGCTCTGGCACGCGAGATCTGCAAAGCAAACCTCGGCCTTGTGCATCAACCTTCCCTCGCGCAGATCCCAAATCTTCAGCGCTCCATCCTGCCGCATACACGACACATGTCTTCGGCAGCGAAACCCGAAAGTCTCGAAATGCCTGCTGCACGGTCAGCTATTGCCAGGTCATGTGAGACGCCGTGCTTCTTGGTACAAGTAGCTGTGCCGTCCTCTCCGGTCGATGCGAGCTGTTCCCCGTAAGGATGGAAGTCAATGGAGGTGATGCGGCCTCGGACAGAATGCATGCCTGCAAAGCCTGATCGCGCGGTACATGAGACCCAGGACCGCGCCTACATGGGCATCGTAGTGCTGCAGCAACCTACGCCTTGGAGAGAAGAGCTCGCGCATGTAGGGCTCCAACAGAACGTCAGGCAGAACGAGAAGATCCAAGCTTCCGGCGAGCGCAAGTCCCAAAGCTTGATGCAGCCATCATGCCCACACGCTGCTATGCAAGACCTGATCGGCGGCAATGAGCAGCATTTCTCGCCCGCTCTAACTCCAGGCAACCATCCCACGCTGAACCAATTCAAACTCATGCAAACGACGTCTTTACTTTCCCGACATCTCACCCAAGTATCACGACTACTTGCCCAAGACAAGACTAGCAGAGAAGGGAAACTTTTGCGAGATTGATAACCGAGTCTACTGGCATAGCGCAATACATGCGGAAGAACTGCCAGCGAGATACTTTGCCTGCCCGTGCTCTGCGGAGCAGGCAGCTCTTGATCGAATCGGTTTCAGTACGCAACGTCGCCTACTCGCATCCATGTAAACGAAACTTGCAACGCAGTCAAGAGAGCCGTTGATACTGTGCAACTGCGCTTAATTCGAGCACACAGTGGAAGCACAGCATGAGGAACTACAGTTCTAAATGGGGAAACACGAGGCGCCATTCACATGCTGAAAAACGTGTTGGTGAACACGTTTTGCAAGATACTCCAACATCTTGCATGGGTTGTTCACTACAGGCCCAGGACCGAATGTCACACTTGATGGTTCAGCACTTCTGCATACTTGGATTACAGACAATGAATGTGGATGGGAATAGCATCTACAAAGGACGGCTACTCCATATGCAGGTCTACAAGTTTACTTCCATCAGAGACTGTAGCTGTAGCCGTAGCCTGTAACTAATGGCCATGTCTACTCTTATCATCCACATGACAAGTAACGCTCAGAAAGAGAGGACCCTCTGCAATATCACTTGCACAGAGGTGTTGTACTGGGGAAGAGCTAATAGGTTGACCGTGCTATGTATGCCGCATATTCGCTTGGGCTGTGGTCCAAGGCCCCAACCCGTCCGGATGGAACCTGACCTTGGCCACGGGAACCTCGAAGTCGGGAAAGGTCATGAGCGTCGCCTGCCGTTTGCAGAAGCTGCTGGCCGGCGTTTCATTCAAGCACACCCATGGCCTTCTTGTCCACATCCCAAACCCGTATGACACGATCCTGCAACAAAATGCGATTATGCCTCATGGCAGAAACCGAAACCAAAGAGAAGAGCGACGTCAGTGCTGCAAGGATACATGCGACCCCAATCCAACCATTCCCACCCTTCAAAAGTGCAAGCAGCTTTGCGACCGATCCAAAAAAGTCCTCACCACCAGAGGCTACTAACTCGGAGTTCTTGGAGAAGTCCGCAGAATACACCTCACAAAGGACAGCTCCCAGCACCGAAGTGCCAAATGATGGCTGGAAGCTCAGGTGCATGAAGGCAAGTCACCCAGTTCGTGTGACCCAGCAAGGAGGCGTGAAAGCGCTGGGATGCCACAGACCACCTCGACTCCGCGCGCAGCGAGAGTTTGTAAGAACACACGTGTCGCGACGCGCCAGTCTGAGATGCTGGCAACTTTATGGTCTTGTCATCGGATGCAGTCAGCAGGGTGGAGTCGTCTCTTGAGAAGCAGACGCTTCGGACTGGTGCTGTATGCACCTTAGCCGAAGAGCTGCTCAGAAAGGCTCTGCCCAGTAGCGTGGGCACCTTCATGACCTTCGAGTCGCCTTGGGCGGAGTTGGTCCAAAGTCGTACCTGGCACCGGCTGATCAACACCGTCTTTGGCTCTTCTCCGAACTTGGCTGCCCAGTTGCGGTCTGATCCGCTGATGCTGATGCGATGCACTGGCCCTGGTCGTGCGCGTGGTGCAAAAACATTCAAGATGCTAAGCAACACCACTTTTGAAGCTTCTTGAAATCAAGGCTCGGAGCGGCTGATGGCGAGGTCGTGCACTTCGCCCTTGTGGCCTCGGCTATGTCAAGCTGTGGAACATGCCCCTTTTCTGTTGCCACGATGCTGTTTCTGGTTATGGGGCCATGGCCCTGGCGGCAGGGGAATTGTCATGTCAAGTGCTCTACTACAAGGAGATGCGTCAGAAATGCACGTGATGAAAAGCAACACCCGGTAGGACAGAAAGATGCAATTAGCCCAGCTAGCAATTTTCTAGATGCTGACAGAATCGAGTGCTCGACCAACAAAGCGGAAAGGTCGAAGCTGCGGCTTGAAGTGCCAGACCTGTGCCGCTCCACTTCTCTGCTGCGAACATGTCCAGGTTGAGGTCCGAGCGAAGAGGCAGCCGTCATGAGCTCCAGATATGGCCTGCAGGCAGATGACTAGATCGTTTCACCTCGCAGATCCGCCGCGACACCCTGCTACCTGCTGCTCTTCTGGATGAAAGACCACGGAGGTGACAGGCGCACGGTGCCCACGGAAAGCTCGATCCAGCCTGGGATGACTAGAGCGATCAGCTAGCATTGAAGAGCTCAAGCTGTTGAGGCACCTTGGCTCTGTCAGGCCAGCGAGGCCGGGCATGTGGCTTAAAGTCCAAACCCTCCTTGCTGATACTGCACTACTATGCCCACACGCATCCCAGCTTCACATGGGAAACTTCGACGACCGAGGCCTAAGTCCTACCAGTGCTCGAAAGCGTACACAGTCTCTTGGGTGCTTGCTTGCTGTCTGCCACCACAGCCGCCTATGATGACTCCCCAAGAGCCTGCGAAAAGCAGGCTTCCCCCGAAAGCAGCTGCGCGGCGACAGAGGGTATTCCACTCTAGCCGCTAGACATCTTCACCCCGACCGCTGTTGATTGCAACGATCTGTCTCCATCTATTCACAATCTCCGTCTGAGCTCTGCCTTTTCAGCACCGCGGCTGGAAGTTGGGAGGCTTGGCGAGGTGTTGCGTCACTTTCGACTTCCGAGATGAACACTTCGGAGCTCAAAGATGCACATGATGACATGTGCACTCAAAGACTTAATGAGGTGGACTTCAACACCCGCCTACGTCAGGCATTTACGAGCAGCGGCCTCCAATCGATTGCTCTCCTGACTGCAAATCCAAGCTGTTGAGCAATGCATCTTTGGAGACCGCTGCAAACTAGCTCGAGTCATCACTATTCATGAGCCCCGCTCGCCATATTTCGGCAAAGGAGGGCACTGCTCACATGCACAGAAGCGACACGTGGCTGCAATGGCTGTTGTCATTGTGTAACAATGCATCACACAACTGGCCAAGGCTACTTTTTCAAGTATCCGTTTCCGTTGTAATAGCTGGCGGTGAGCTGCTCATACCAGGCTTGGTACCTCAACAACGGCACGCACAAATCACGACCAGGACATGAAAACAAGTTGATAAACTTCTGCAAGTCAGAAAACTCTGGCACGAGCGCAGCAGATGACTTTTGCCCGGATTTTGCGCTGCAAGCCCGAAGCGTGCGACGGACACAGTTGGCAATCGAAGACCTGGCAGTCGTGCATCGGGTCCAATTATGACAACGAGCACTAGGTCATTATTTTGCAAAGCCTGGGCTAAACAGAGCAAGTGGTGGGTCACTGCAGGCATTGTCAGTCACTGCTTGCCAATTTGTTTTGCCTTCGAGTGCCTGTGACACCCATATCCGTCGGCACTGACCACTGCGACAGAGGATGTCTCTTGACATGCTCCAGTGCGTGCCCTCAGCATGCATGCAAGTCTCCCGGAAGCGAAAGCGCGTCGTTGGGCAGTCCACTGCAGGTTCGTCCACTTCTGGGGATGGACGTTGTGAAGACGAGTACTTCTGCCCATAGCCGCTTTCGTCTGACTGGCCTGACACTTGCTTTCATCCGGAACTATCACTTCGCGATCGCCTCAGCATCTCTCCTCCGCTGAAACTCCATGATTTCAAACTCGGTCTTCAGCAGCTGTTTCAGCATATCCACTTCGCCTCACCGTTGACCGAGTAGATCTGGTCCTCCCTCACCACCTGCCGAAGGTGGAGGAGCGATGATGCAGCCTGTCGGAGCCTCGATTCAAGGGGCTGATCCATGTCGCCGGCCTTGAAGATTTCGTGTACTAAGAGCTGACCCTTCTTCACCTCATGTTTCAAGCCAGTGCTGGGCTTGCCACGTGCACCGGCCACCGCTGCCATGGCAGGACGTTACGCAGCTCGCCGAACTCGCCAAAGATCCATGTGGCCGCAAAGCGCACGACGTGCAGCTGTAAGATCCCCAAAGCGAGCATGGCCTCGTCTTGGTACAGTGGCGCTGCTATCAGCCACGCCACCGCCGATGATAAGGTCTCCAAGAATCAGCTGATCAAGTGGGAGTGCCTATGCGCACAACCTGCACCAGCGCTCCTCGACGGAGGTGACAAGAAGTCCCTCCGCGTCGTCGGCGAGCTTATGCTGCTGACATTGCAGTCCAATCGTGTCGCCATCCGCAACCTTGACTCGCACCAAGAAGTCCTACACGGGCTCGACCACCAAGCTTTCCGGCAGCCACCCTCCAGTATGGTCAGGATTCTGGTGTATGAGAAAGGCCGATGTCGGAAATCTCCACTAGGTCCATCCGGGAGCGCGGGGCCGGCAAGGGCCTCCTGCCACAAAGCTCTTCTGGTGTCATCCCGTCTCGTCCGGATTTGAAGGCTCGACAGTGTCGCTCGTGTGCAGGGACGGGTCCCCGTACTTGCAGTCCAAGAGAATGTCCAGGGCAGCCTACAGCACTGAGCGAGGGTTTTTGTTCTAATACCGGAGAGCTGGGACTACGTCGGACAGCCCGGGCCTTCGGGCTGGACCAGGCCACCTCCTCCAGTGCGAGCTCGGCTTGCCTTCGGCCTCAGAGCTTTGGCACTGCTTTCTGCTTTGGGTCTCGCAGAGCAATGGCAGGCCGAGACGCTGAAACCTTCCTTCTGCAGGAGCTCGATCATCTCGTTCTCGCGAAGCACGCCAGGCCTACAGCTTCCATGAACCGGGAGCCTAATCCTCATTGAGTGTGCAGGCGCTGGGGTCTGTACGCTTCATCAAAGAAGCTCCTGACATTCACAGCAGCTGAGAGTGACACTGCTGACAGCTGGTCTCAATCCTCTTTCCGTAGATGTCACTTCCAACATCAGGTGCCATCGATGGCAAGCAACCACCATGATCCAGCTTCGAGGGTGTACCATCCTGCGTCATGGGACCGCAAGCTTGAGAAAGGCAGTGACAAACTCTCGCCGGCCTCCTGGTTCATCTCTGACTCGGCCACTTTCGCATAGCGCACGGCGGAGCTTTCCCTCATTGCCTTGAAGACCACCGTGACCTCAGTCGAGATGGAGGCCAAGGCCGTACTTCGCATCAGAGCATTCAGAGCATTCGCTGTCCAAACGGCAAAAAGGCCAAGCAGAATGGTGGAGAAGCCTTCGCGGTTCGACAAACGTTCCCTCGAACGTGTGTGGCTCAGCTAGCCTGGGGGCATGCCTCAACTCCCACACCCTCATGCCTGCAAAGCTCGTCCACGACAGCCTCTCCTCTGGAAAGAAAAGGCCCTGCCACACGAGCGCGAAGACCGGGCAGAGACTCTGCCGAACCAAGGAGGCGGTAGCTGATTTCTCCTCGCAACTGCACCAGAAACCACAGGAACTAGCATCGCACCGACAGCATCGCCAGCCGTCCTTTTGCATTCCGATGGTCATGGCGCATTGGGAGCCAAAGCCCACCGCCCCAATGACGAGTGCCAACAGCAGCTGCTTCATGCTGACCATCCTGCGGCTGCTACGGAAGCTTCAATGCCTTTCTATGAGTTCTACGAGTGAAGTTATCATTCTGTGGTGCCCAGATTCTTCCATTCTGCGCATTGTCGGTGCTGCTACAACTCGTGATGCCTTCGATCTTCCTCGTATGTCTACCATCAGAACTATCATTCATCGCTAACAGCAGCAATGGGAGGAGCGCAGCACTAGTCGTAAGAGCAGAACCTGTAGCAGTCACAGTTGCACTAGCGGTAGGAGAGGAGTCGTATAGTAGAAGCATATACACGATGCGGGAGTACGAAAACGGGAAAGTCGCATCCTCAAACGAATTGAGCGAACGGAGCAGTATGGACTTCGAGCGGTTTGGCCTGACACACCATTTGATGAATCACAATACCTTCGGTGGCAAAGCGGGGCAGGGCCTTTCGCGAGAAAGCGGCTTCAGTCGAACATGGACAGCGGAGCGTAGCGGGGGACGCCTCACACTGACGGTAACCTAATCCCCATAAACCGAACGTGAGAATCCGTAGTGCTGCCGCACCGTTCGGGGATAGTGATGAAACAAGGAGACAATACCAATCATTCATCATATCCTTGCACGATCGGAAATCCCATTTGCCGTCCTGACATGCTGCCCTGCAGCAACAAGACAAACAGGCGAAAATGTCATCTGCCCCAAGGCTTGCACCAAGAGCACGACAGTCCAATCCACCTGGCAGATGCCAAGACGGCACAAACGACCCCCACAGTGGCCATGAACAGTCCAGACCACCCTCACAGAATCTGGCCTTCACAGTACCCAAGAATCGGATGATGACATAAGCACCTGACTCGGAAGAGACGCCTGTGCTCTCATGCGGCTTTCCGATCGCCTCCACCACAAAGAGCGCTGAGAAGACCAAATAGAAGGCCCAGCAGTCGGAGATGCTGATCATCGCCGTGAGCCCCACGACCAAACCTGCAGGCGAGAGATTCCTTTACACGAACTCCTCAATGTTGATTTAAGACACTAAGCCCCTCCAAAAGTCGGTAAAACCGAGCGTCAATGCGTCTGGCTTCGAAATGAAGACGACCCCTATGATACCAGTCACTGCGCTGAAAAACTCGGAGACATGCCACGCTTCTCCGAGGAAGACTCGAGCGAATGCCGCTGCGAAGATGGGTGCTGTCTGCGACACGATCTGCGAGTCTGCCAGCGGCAGAAGTGAAATCGCCAGGAAGCCGAATGCCACACCACCATAACCCACCACGGCTCTTGCAAGCAAAGCCTTCCTCTCCGGTGCTGAAACACCTATCCAAGTGGATATTGGACGGGCCTTCAGCAGAAGAACCATGCAACATCCAAGAGCTTGACAGCAGCCTCTCACCTCAGATGCAAAGCTTGGCAGCGGCTACCAAATACTCTCTCTGCCGTAGTGGCAGGTGATGCCACATCGCCGGCTGCCACGCACATCTGCTGCCCTGACACCTCAACGATTTGGAAGGTCTCCAGGCCAGAGAGGGTCAGCTCCCTGACTAAGAGAGCTTGGATCGAGAAGCCCAGTGCCGAAAGCGCGATGAGTCCCAGCGGAACCCATCCTGACATGTCTGAAGCCATGGCAATACCCCAAAAAAGACATTGTGAGCTGCTTCCCATACAAAGAAAATGCCACATTGGAGCGAAGGCTCTGCCACTGCCGCCGTGGATGGGCTGCTTCTTGTGGTGGACAGGTGTTTCAGCCTGCTCCTTTTCATGCTCCGGCGTTTGAAAAGCGTGAGCACCCAGCTCGGGGCCGTGAGGCACAGAACGTTGACCGCAAGCCATTGCCTCCTACGTGCATAATACTCACGGACTCGAATCTGCGCAGGTCATGAGAGTGGACTTCTCTGGTGTCGAAAAAAACTATCCAAATGTCCGTGACATATTTCTATCCCCATGAGTGACGTTTCATGGTTCAAGCTGCATCCATAAGCCAGTGTTCCAAGCTGGCTTCGCTCAGAACTCTGTCTCTACAAATCCGAAAAAAGATGGATGATTGGCAGTAGCTTGGGCACTTCTCCAGCTCCGAACGCAGCTGTGCATTCTCTGCTCGAAGAAGCCTCTGCCAATCAGCTCAGTTGAGAAATCCATCAGGGATCAGCATCAGCCTGTTCTCTGCAAAGAGATCGTCGTAGGCCAAGCCGGAACGATCCTGTGAAGAATGGTCGGAATTGTAAGCTCGGTTTTCAGCGAATGCTGGCTGTCTTTGCCTCCCCTGCATCGGTTGCGCTCACTGCCACACATGGGGTGTCCTGTAGCGGTTTAAGGATGGACATACTTCGTAACGCTCACCCGAAAGACCAGCAAGACTTTCTGCGCACTGTCCTCTGGGCAGTAAGTCGAAAGGCTTTTCACGCTTAGGTCACTTTGTCGGCGCCAGCTGCGCTCCTTCTCTTTGCAGCCTCGGCCGCGCATTGCCAGACCGGATGTTGCGCCTTCTCGGTGCGCTTTGCGAGTCAGACCTGGCTCTCGAGGTGGTTGTATGGGCCCATCGGAAAAAGCCTTAGCTACTCAGACCCTTCCTGCAAACGCATGAAACCTTCTGTGTGTCGTTGATCAAGGTAAGGGCCCTCTGCGGAATGCGCAGGGCAGGCGCTTTCGTCGGTGTGTCCTCACTCCAGGGTCAGACAATCTGCCCCCAATTGATGTCTTCGTTTTGGAATGATCAGATATGCTGAGTAGACGTCTCCAAGGCAAATCGACGACGGTCCGCCACCTTGGTATGACAGAGCTGAGAGAGGCATACAGTGGGGGGAACCTGGATCAAGTCAGCGCAAAGGTGTTGCAAGTTGCCAGTTTTGGGCTCCAGACCCGAAGATCTGCCTCAACGTAAGCAAAGGACGCTGTGGTCTCGGGGTGCTTCGGGGGCTATGCTCAGGGATCAGGGTCTTGGGTTTGCAGGATTGTGGATTCTACGACTTAGGGACGCTCAAGAGCTGCACCTGCGCCAGATCTGCGCATGACGCCATCCATCTCTGGAGATCTACTGCGAGCGGATGCGATGCCTAAGTTGGATCGACATGTCCATCAAAGAAAACGGAAACACGCGTCTGCAAGACCCGGAAAAATATGGAAGTCAGGACGGTGCAGTCATGCGGAGACTCTGCACGATTCCAGGCATCTCAGCGAGGCTTTGTGCTGCAATCAACGTTTCTGGCAACCGCTCAGACTATCGCTGGCCTCTGCCTCGGCCATCACCCCGAGGGCTACGTGCACAGGGATTTGCCTCCCGTTGCCGCCATGTGGAGAAGCATCTAGGCCTAGGCGTACCTTGATCGGCCTCTTCTCGGGCAAAGATATCTGCCTTCAGAACATGAAAAATCGCTAACACCCGCGGGCCGGGGGGGCGAAGGTTCGGGAAGCCAAGGCCAAGGCGGCTGCAGGCCAAGCCGGTGAGAAGCACGGCTTTGGTGCTTCTTTCGCCGCCTTCGCCTGCAACGGAAAGGCCTTAAAGGACTCGGTGATGGGTCTGCTTCGAGCCTGGAGGACGGCCGGCTTGTCCTGGGCCATCTGGGCCTTCTCTCTCCGCGGAGACACACAGGTACTCGATGTGCGTCGCGAGCCCGGGCCTTGGCCTGAGCAGAAACAAAAGGAAAATCGCAACTTGACACTGCCAAAATTAGGGCGGCACCACGGGGCGAGTTCCGGGACGATACCTGAGAGGCTGTGCTCCCACCTGAATGCGAGGACACGGGCAAAGTGCAGAAAGAGCTGCGACAGGACACACGACGAAAGACAGGCCAGGCAAACGCTCTCTCGCAGCAGGAGCCTTGGGACGGGCCTCACACGCTTCTAGATCTGGGCAAGAGTCTTCCGTCATCTTCTACGATTTCTCTGCCTGCACCTTCGAAGAGGAAGACGTCGAGAAGTTAAGGGTCGTTGGGCCGCCTCCACTCGACCTCTGCCGAAATCGGCTGAGCTCGTCTTCGCCCTCGAAGCGCAGGAATCCCTTGCCTCCCCTCCCCACCGCGCTTTCGGAAACCTGGCCGGGATCGCTGTTCATCACTGCTCTCCCAGACTGCAGTTCAAGGTTCAAGCCAGCCGGCGTCTTTCTCCTTTTTTCGCAAGTACATCTGCTGCGGGGGGTGAGCGGTCCAGGACAGCAAGGAGTCGAGTGAAAAAGCTCTTCTGCTCTTCAGGGCTCGTTTTCGCCAGCTGCCAAAGCCGTTGCACAATGCTGAGCCTCAGTGGAGTTCGAAGGGTTCTGCTAGTTTTGCTTTGGCCGGCAAATCACC
Organism: Symbiodinium sp. CCMP2592; assembly: GCA_905221615.1. Classification (NCBI taxonomy): domain Eukaryota; class Dinophyceae; order Suessiales; family Symbiodiniaceae; genus Symbiodinium; species Symbiodinium sp. CCMP2592. The sequence goes on from CAJNDT010000724.1 coordinate 28,773, forward strand.
TTCAGCCAGAGAACGCTGCAGTGGCTGCCTTGCGCCAGGAGCTGGCCACTGGAGCCAAAGCCGCCGTTTTCTGATGGATGGCCCGGCCAATCTCCGACAGGGCCTCAGCTCCGCAATGCAAAACCGCAGCTCACGAGACTTTTTTGGGGGTCAACTCTTTCGTCATGCGGTTGCACGGTGCACACGCCCCCGGCCCCCGGCGGCCTCGGCTTCGGCGGCCAGCCTCGTGATCGACTTCAAGATCTCCCGTTCCGCATCGAGCAAGCTCTGCTCCAGCTTCTGGACAGGTTGGCCCAGGTAGTCGTGGCGCTTCTTGATGCACATCAACTTAAGGTTGGATACATCTTCGAACTTTGGGACGAGATCTGCCTGGAAGCCTTGAGTGCAATTTGACAGTCCGGTTACTGTTTCCTTCAGCCACCTGTCATCGGCTTGGCTTCCATCGGCCTTTTGGAAAATCTGCGACTGAACCTCCAAAGCAGCTTTGGCATCTTGGAGTAGGATCAAGCCCTTCGCCGCAGCCTCGTCTATGTCCTTTTTCCAAGACTTCCGATCCCTCGAAGCCGCAAGCATCGCCTCAACTTCATCCTTCAGATCTTTCAGCTCGTGGCTCATTCCTCGCACTTTACAAAATCCGTTGAGAGAAGTACCAGTAGCTGGAAAGCAGCGCATCTCTTGACAAGGCCGAGGCGCGACTGCGTCGCATCGCTTCCAGCTCCGCACTTTCTTCAGGGCTGGCTTCAGTTGGCCGTTCTCCGTCTTCCAACCTGCTGCAAGCCCTTGCCACGCCCATCATGCCCGTTGCCGCTGTGCTGCTTTGCAACAGAAACTGAGGCCCGGACTGATCTTCTGAGGCCACTCCTGCCAGAAAAGACTGGGTCAAGGGAAGGGAAGGGAAGGATTGCAGCAGGACGGCCTCGAAGCTGACGAGGATCTTCGGCATCGCCAACTCTTTGGCTCTGCCGCTGCCGAATCTGAGCCACTGTAGTTCGCAGCTCATCATCGAGGTTGGCGGCAAGCGTTGGACCAATCTCTCCGATTACTTCTTGAAGGAGCGACTTCTTCAGCAGGAACAGAGAAGCCCAGCGATCCACTTTTGAGCAGCATAGCTGAGTGTGGGCATCCAAGGCCTTGAGAGACTCTGCCTTGGCAACCTCCGCTCTGCTTCTGGCTGCTTGTTGGGCTTCCTTTAGTATGAGCCTGCGGTCTGCCTTGCTGTCCCTCTTCCGCTGAACTTCACGGTCTGACTGCAGCATCTCGCGCGTCTTGTGGGTTAGGTTGTCCTGCATTTGTCGATATGCATTTGTCAGTTCTCGTCGCTGGCGTGTCAGAAGATCATCCACGATGGCCCTGCGTGCGGACAACGTGTCTTCCAGCGCTTGGAAGCTGTTCGCATCCACTTTGTGGACTTCCAACACCAGCTGCCGAGCAGTCTCCTTCCAAGTGGCCACCATGCGTTGTTCCTGCGTCGAAGTCCACGCAACCACCCGTGCCAAGCACTGTCGGACGGCCTTCTCTACATCGGTCTTGTTCACGAGGCTGGCGCCGTGAACCTGCCGGGTTACGCACATTCACGCCCGTGCTGCCGCCAGTGGCCGTGCCTCCACCCGCCAAGTCTCCACTGCTTGACGAAGGATCGCCTCTCTAAGAGAAGGTCTGACCCACGCCCGAATTCGAAAATTGCAAGAGGGAGGCAGGGAGGCAGGATAAACGGATGAGAAACGAGAAGAGAGACCTAGACGAGTCCTACAATGGATGCATACTGTTTTCTGCCCTCTCGAGTGCCAGGCCCACAGCAGCAAGCAACTGTCTCTCCTCTCCTGCAGGTCTTATTCCGTGACAGTCCTCTCTCCTCTTGTTATACTGCCTGTCCACTGCCCATCATGATTTTGATCTGCGGACGGATTTGGTGTGGATTACTCGTCGCGAAGCCCCGCAGTGAAAGTAGTGCGCAGCTCTGAAACGCTTGGCTCAACTCGCGTTCCAACCTCACCGTTGCCTGGGAGCTCTGCCTAGTTTCCGGTCTCACGACATGAAGCCTTCTCTCTGTCCGACCCGTCTCGGAATGAACCCAGGGTTCCCCACCTCGAGTTCCTGCGAACGGGCCGTGCCACCACGCTGCTCCTCAGCCGTGGCGAGGGCACGCAGCTCCACTTCCTTGGGAACGAACATGACGAGAAGCCACAGGCAAGCCGGCCAAGGGACGGCCAAGGATGATTTCATATGGCCACCAAAATTCAAGACGTCATCATTTACTCGAGAAAGACTTGGTGCTCGACTGAGTCGTGACGAGATGTCGTGCAGCCAGACTCACGGACATGAGCCAGCTGCTTCAACATAGTAATTGCCACGAAATATGCAAGTCCAAGCCCTCGGAACCCTCAAAGCAAGGCCTTCAAGCAGACTGGGAAGCTGTCGGAAGATCAAAACGTACTTTCCGTTGTTGATTCTGCTCGCGGCACATGTCGCATCTTTCGAAGAAAAAATGCTACAGAAAACATGAAGAAGGCGCTGCTGTCTTGGCGAACTCGGCTTGTGCAATGTCGTCTTCTCGCTGAAGATGCGCATCGATTTCAGTCTTCTTTTGAAACAGGATCGCAGCCTTCTGCGAATCCCATTTTGATTTGAACTCGTTGGACAAGGACACGAACCTTGCCAATCGTTTCTGATCACGACCAAAGCGAGACTGCACAAAGCACAGGTTAGGGGAGTCGCAGCCGGGAGGCGGCTGCAAATCGGCAGAAAGCTTCTTCGCCTGATCGAACACATCTAGAAATCTAGGGACATCAATCAGTCACTGCCGGACAGGACGGTCCACCTCCTCCAGTAAGAGGTCCAACCGTTCACTGCGGGGATGATCAAGCTGGCGTTCTAAGCTTCGCCGCAAATTTGCGACACCGGCGACTACATAGTCCTCGGGATCAGAACCTTCACACCCCCAGTCGAATGAAACACAATGAACCAAAAGATGCCGCCAAGGTACAAGTTTGGCTTTGCTTGACGATGCTTCCAGTTGGCTTTCTGGCGAGCCTGCCTTTGAGGCTGCCAGTTGCAACGCGCTCGTGGCCATGGCCAAACGACCTATCCACGGACCTGTGTCCTAAGCGCCTGCTTCCCATTACGACGTGGTTTTCCACTTAGAACTGCATGATCATGTATGCTGCGACTGCTCATGGCGGCTCTAGTGTCACAGAAGGTCAGTAGGATGCAAGCAAAATCGAGGCAAAAAGTCGCAACTCTCCGGAGCGGAGCCTTCTTGTCGCTCTGGCGATGGCTCTGGCAACCGACCAGAGTGGGCCTGGACCCCGGGACCCCGGGCCGTGTCGTCTGTGTCCCTATCTCTCGATGCGCTTCCTTTTGTCCCTCTTCCTTTATGAAGACTGCTCACCAGCAACAAAACTTGCGCGTGCCTCGTGCACTGAGCCGGTCGGGCTGCGAGCTGCATCCGGCCTCACTCGATAGGATCTGAAACGACGAGCGTTGACACAGCCATGCGCCGTCACAAGGGGCTCCGACTCCTTTACCACGAGAACCTGCACAGGCTAGGAACTGGCACAAGGTCATGATTCGAGCAACATGGTCTGGCCAGTAGTTTGAAGAACTTGTCAAGTTGATGCCTTCGGTGTGATTGATGACGTGGTCTGCATCTGCCGCCACCTTCAAGGGGTCAACATGTCTTGTCGGTCAAATCTCGGCGCAGCCTCTGCAAGCGCTTGCCAAATAAGCTCAGCCCGGCGGCTGGACAGGTGCCTCTGGTGCCTGAAGCGCGTTGGCAGCTCGCTGCTGCTTAGCAAGGCGACAACCGGAAGGGGTGGGAACGAGATCTTCAGGGTGAGATCTCCGGCACCGGGAGCATGCCTGGACGATGGCTTGCCGTGGCAATACTCCACCGACTGACGAAGGAACTGCCTGCGCTTCAGACCAAATGTGCAGCAGCGCTCACGTGGCACCCGCGATCGCATGCTTTCCATTCTGAGATGATTGTCGATCATGCAGCTGGTGTTTTACACCTTCGTTGGCTGAGGCCTGCCAGTTGGTTGCGACCAATGGCCTGCACGTCACAAATGGCTGGCTCAACAAACTGATGCAATGCACATCTTACGTCTAAATGCATCCAAAGGGCCGGGGTACAAGCTTCATCTGGCCATTAGACGAAATTGCAGGAGGAGTGTAGAACCGTGCCTGACAGAACTCTCAAAACCCGCGGCACGACAACGCCTGCTCGACGCAAGCCACCAAAATGCGGAGTTGGGTCACAAAAAAATCTGAAAAGTTAGCCCCGGACGGCTATGGGCACTGCTACTGCAGCCGCCATGTCTCCATGGAAACAGGCTGTAGCCGATCAGTCACCGTCGCACTACTGGCAGAAACATCTTGCGCCGAGGGCTGAAGTCTGCATGAAAGACCTACGGGTGAAGTCTTGTTCAACGATGCAGCACACTCGCTGAGCCAAGCAAGATTCAACACTGCATTCCGCCGGTAACGCCTCGAAGTCGAACTAAATTTGACCGTCGCACAACCTGGAAGAAGTGAAGTCTGCACGACCGCACGCACGGCATAGCCTCAGCCTCGTGCCTTATGGGGAATGTTGTCTGTATGATGTGTGACCGATACTGCGAAATTTCCTTAAGAAAATCTAGAACAATGGGGCTGAAATTGAAAACTGATTTTTTTTGAAACGGGGGGTTTGAACAAAGGGGTGCCATTCACAGAGCTTCGGAAAATTGGTTGTTGCACGAAACGAACAAAACTGTGCATGCATCTTCATTGATGCGCAAGTCCGGAAGCAAACTCAAAACGATTGCATCGCGACTTTCTAGCACAAGGACAAACATGTCATTGATAAGTCCGCCAAGAAAATGAACACACGTTTGGGGCTTCAAGTTCGTATCGTTAAACCGTTAGACATGTCCTTCAAAACGAAAAACTAAGATGGCCATAGCTCCACCACACTCAAACCGAACCGTGTTTTCGAATGCTAACAACGAAAAACTGCGGGTACCAATTGCATCAGTCAAAATTCGCCTACACCAAGGCTCCCAAAAATTCCAAATACACAACATTGCTGCATCACGCAAAAATGTTTTAACCTCGTTCGCTTTGTCCCGGAGCAGGAAGGCACGGGAAAAAACGCTTGATGGCACGGATTAGCCTGCGAACCACTCTGCGCCTTGAGGCAGAATGCCGACGCCCGCAAGCATACATATCTGGAAGGACAAGCAGAAGAACCCCAAGAGCAACCACAACCACACACCAACAAAAAGAACAAAACCAACAAACATTCAGTCATTCACTCATGCAGCCATTCATTCATTCAGTCATTCGGCCAGTCATTCAGTCATTCAGCCACTCAGTCATTCAGCCATTCAATCATTCAATCATGCATTCATTCACACATTCACACATTCAGTCGTTCGGTCATTCAGTCATTCATTCATTCATTCATTCATTCCATTCCATTCCATTCATTCCATTCCATTCCATTCCATTCCATTCCATTCCATTCCATTCCATTCCATTCATTCATTCATTCATTCATTCATTCATTCATTCATTTTGTATTCGTTCATTCCTTCATCCATTCATGCAGTCATGCATTCGTGCAGCCTTGCATCTTTGCATTCGTGTATTTATGCAGTCGTGCATTCGAGCATTCATGCCTTCATGCAGCAATCATTCCTTCATCCATTCATGCATGCATGCAGGCATTCATTCTGAAATCAACTCATTCATGTTCCTTCCTGCCTTCATTCATTCAGGCATGCATCTATTCAATCATTTCAGTCATTTGATTCATTTTTCTTTCATTCACACTTTAATTCATTCATGTTGCATGCTTTATTCGTTTATTCAGTCTTCAATCATTCCATGTTTCAATCTTTCCATTTGTTCATTCATTTCATTCATACATATTTCCTTTTTTTGCATGATGCTTTCGTTCCACTCATTCATTCAGCATTTCATTCCATTCGAATTCATTTCACTTTTTCATTGATCCGTTCACTCATTCATTCATTCATGCTCATCTCAGCTCATCTAAATCATTCATTCATTCAATCTTTCCATCATTCGTTTAATTTCATTCTTTTCAAACTTTCATGCTTTTTGTGATTGTATGCTTCCATGTGACAAAATGATCTAGCAGTGAAGAAGCCGCATTTTAGCTTCTCTCATGACATCGCATACAAGATGATCATCGAAAAAGAAAACCGCCGTCCCACACCACGCAAAAGTTTGTGTGTGCCAAGCTGACACGGGAATGAGTGCAATGTCGCATTCCAACAAATTCGGCTCTTTCGAAGAAAATTCAACTGAGGCCTTTTAAGAGTGTCTTTTGAAGGTGTCCTTTCAAAGGGAGTCTTGGACTTTGAGGCTGTGCCTCTTCCACATCAGCCTCTGCAAATCCTGTGTCCACTTGCAAGGTGGTGCGGAGACAAGACTATGTCCCAGTTCCTTCTGCAATGGACATAAGACAGTGGTCGCTCAACCTCCGCTGTTCGTGTTAGCTGCCGAAACGTCTGATGGTCGCTCGCCCCCAGGTGTCTTCCGCCGAGCAGTTAGAAGGGTAGTCTGCGACATCCGTCTTGCAATTCACCGGCTGAGCACACAACAAGCCAGACCACTGTCAATCTTGCTGGGCGGCAAAAAACAAGCGGTTTCACTCGATTCCGACTTCCACTTTCCAAGCACGTCTGTGGCGCTTTGCCTTCTTCGATGCAAGCGACTGCAGGGCTCAAGTCCAAAACCACTACTTAGTGCCACCGAGCCTAGCCGCGACCATTCCCCAAGAGGACGGAGTTCAAGGCGAAGTGCTAGTCGTGCCAGTGGAGTTTCTTCTGGCTTTCCCTCAACCCCTCGAGAGTTGAGTGCACCTGGCTCGCGGACTCGTGGAAGCTCCCTTTGCTCGGAACAGTCCGACAGCACATCAGGCTGCTGTGCCCGACGGAGCCGATCTAAACCCGATTGGAACCTGGATTCAACCAGGTTTGAACTTGAATCTGGGTTATTCACTCACGTTCCAAACCTCGCAAGAACCTGGTTTCAAGCCTGGAGATTGCCTGGATCGTTGTTGCTGCTTCCCTCCAGGCTCAAATGCAAACAGAGCCAACAACCAAACAAAAGCAGCATAAAACACGGCGGCTAATTAACAGTCCTGTTCCCAAGGGTTGCCAAGTCGATCCCATGGACGGCTACCGTCAGGCATAGCATCCTGATTGGACTCTTGTGCCACCAAGTAATGGAGTAGAACTTGGGCCCTGCAGTCCACAGGCCACATCAGGGCCACGAACGCCACGAGTGGGGCCTCGGAACCCCACGGCGGGAGGCTTTGGAAGGCTTCGTTTCTGTTTCGAAACACCACAAATGACGGTTCGAGAGGCTTTGCACTGTTAGTCAAAACGGCAAGCTGCACGACTCCAAATGTAGGGCTGAGAAAGTCCAGCAATTCTGGCCTCGCTTGAGTGGGCCTCCCCTGTAGAAGTCCATTTTGCGAGCGCCGCGCAACCAGAACACAACAACAGCACTGAGCTCCCAACGAAGGTGGCAGTTGTGCGACGCAGAGGGCGAAAGAAACCATTGGAGGGGAGAGAGCCGACCAAACCGGAAAAAAAATTGCAGCCTTGTGCGACCACGGAAGCAAGGCCATGCATGCTTTACCATGCGCAACCATGCATTGGGGAGCGGAGCAGGTGATGTAAAGCCGATTCCACTTGGATTCAGGCTGAACGATTTTGCCGGCCTTTCTGTCTCAATCTGCACAGTGATTAATTTTCGATTGTTTGCTTCTTCCACAGACCGAGCGCAGCAGCCGCTGTCAACCCGTTCATGCCAAAAAAAACCTGCAACTGTGGCTTGAGATTGGTTCAATGCGAAATGAACAGGAAACGACAAGTGCCGACATGTTAGGTGAGTTCTTTGCATCAGCTCGATTGCAAAAAATGGTTTAAAGAGAGGATTGTGGTTTGGTCCACTCTGCATTGGAAAGAAGCCATAAGAGAATTTGGAGCGTTCACGAAATTGGAAAGTTGGAGAATCAGGTTGCAGGATTGATTTTCTCTTTTTGAACTTTTCGTCCGCCTTGCTCCAAAAACTTCGTGAAACAATTGAAAGTCTGGAAAGTGGTTGAATTTCATTAAGTTGCTTCTTTCCGCAGTGTTAGAGTCTGCGGATTTTCCAACCTGGGTTCAAAACTGGGAAGTGATGGTTTAAACCCGGGTTTTCGACACTGATCAACTTCTCGAAGCCGTGAAAAAGCTCCTGCTCACTGGCAGCTTTAGATTTGCTGCTTTTCACTTGTTCCAGGCCTTCTAAACCACGTCTGTTGCTTTCACTTGGTCCCAGGCCTTCCAAAACCCACCGAAGTGGTGTCCAAAAGGCGCAGTGTTGCTCAGACCCTTGTTCCTCAACCCCGATTCAATAGCAGAATGTGTTTGAAGCGGGATATGTGTCCTTGAATCCCAGTTTTTGCAAGGAAAGACTTGCTTCGCCGTCCGTTCCGGTTTTACGCAGTGTTTTAGGATGTGGTGAAAGAATTTGTGGGGAATTTGCACCTTCTGACAGAATTAGCTGAAACTGTAGCAGTTGCTACGAATTCGTTATTCCATGCGACGTTTTAACCAAACTAGAAAGAGCTGGTATAGTTTGAAGCAAGTCAAAACGTCTCAGCGAGTCGCCCGGAGTAGCGGGGCACGGAGTAGCTGAAACTGTAGCACTGGCTACGAATTCGTTACTCCATGCGACGTTTTGGTAAATCAGACTAGAAAGAGCTCAAAGTTTGAAGCAGGTCAAGACGTCTCAGCGGCCTTGCAGGAGGGTTTAGGACAATAGCAACCGGCGCACTTCTAGTCGAAACCGCACGTTTGATGTTATGTGTTGGGTTTAACGTTTTTTGCGGATGGGGTTCCACACAATGAAACATAACAGAGAACATGTTCGGGGCCCAAAACCGCCCAATCCACTTATGTGTTGTGATATGGTCTGTTGTGGCCTCTAAACGCCTTGATGTGGCCGGAAATCCACACGTTTGTGGCCCTGATGTGGCAGGAAAATCACACGTTTGTGGCCTCTTGTGGCCTCAAAGCCACACGTTTGTGGCCCTGACATGGCCTGAAAACCACACGTTTGTGGCTTGTTGTGGCCGTGTTGTGGCCTCGCTGGCTAGTTTTCCCGAGGAAAAAGCCGCGGGGACTCGGGACCGTATAATACTATTCAAGGGTCCCCACATCTCTACGGAGACCGTCCACTCATTGTTGGTGGGATGCCCTAGTCCAGTGCCACAACAGCGCTCAAGCACAAGGGTGTGAACATGTGAACATAATGACCCGCTTGCCCCCGCGCTTTATTCCCTGGGCCAGCACGAAGCCTCGCGGAAGGCCGCCTGCGCCTTCCACCCTTCCGGGAGCTTGTTGGCATTCTTGAGAACGTTTACGTCCCCGCTACACGGGCATTGCCTCGAACGACGGGAAGACGCGGGCATGCATACAGCTGCGGCGAACGCCCGCCCCTTCCGAATATAGCAGCATTATGGGCGGATGTTTTGCGTGGGGACAAGCCATTTCCTGAGCGCGGGCTTGTAGTGCTGGGCACCCCTTTCGGGCACCCAGAGCTTGTAACCTTCTTGAGAAGCAATCAGCACGAGTGCCCGACCACCTCGTTCAACCGACCAGGGCTTAGGCGATTGGCCACGTGGATGGCCGGATTGTGCATCGCGTAGTCGCCCGCCGGGCTGGCCCACAGGCCGGGGCTTGGCTGACAGCATGCTGACAGCCATACCCAGCAAGCCGGCCTGCACGCTCGTGCCCCAAGCAGCTTAAGCAATGCTGCTGGCACTGTGCCGCCGCCTACGCCTCCCGTTGCCCCTTTGTGCTAACCGTTGTGGCTCGCCCGGATGCGGAGGCGATGGATCCGTATGGCGACCACGCTTTGGCATGCACTCGCGCCGGTCTGATAGCTCGCACGGCGAAGATCGTGGAACGGGCTTGGGTGCGAGTGGCTCGGGAGGCCGTGGGTCCAGAGGGGCAAGTGGTCCCCAAGCTATAGGCTGGCGCACACGACCGCGCCCAAAATCCGCTCCGACGACTGGCGCTGCCTGGACTTTCGTCTTCTGCGGCGCGACCCCTCGTGGCGGAGGAATTTGCTGCACGCGCACATCCGGCTCAACGCTGCCAAAACTTGTGTCTGGAATTCACGAGGCAGGCGCCTTTCTGGGCGCCAACCTCCACCCGACCGCGACCCCACGCGGAACAGACGTTCGTTGCTGTGCACCTTCACACCCGCTCCGCGCAGCACCGCACTTTCCTCGAGCAGCTGCTCCCCATTCTTCCTGACCTCCACGTCGCCTGGTTATTGCTTTACTGCGCAAGCTCCCGTGCGCAATACATCTTTCGGTTTAAAGCCGAAATCTGTCCCCTGCGTTTTTGCTGTTTTACTGCTTTCAAGACATCAAGGCAGCGGATACAGATCGGCCTTTTTGAACAGAAAGCTTTCGCACCAGCACCTCACCACTCACAACAGAATATTTTAGTTGTTTATTGAAACCCATTATTTCGATATATGTGTGATATTCAAGTGCACAGAGAAGCAGCAGAGAGAGTTCTTTTTTTGGACGCACACATGTGTTCCCACGTTCTGTGTCGCTCACTCAACCCGAAAAAGCTTCACGATTTCGGTGAGAGCAGCGGTGGCGATGTTTCGCCGATCAAAATATTGGGGGTTCAGTGCCCTCAGAATTATTAACATTCTTTACTGACTTATACTAATAGTTCTACCAATGTTAACAGGTGTGGTGCTTTACTAATTAAGGTTATTAACAGATTTGCACTTTAATACAATTGCATTTGATTCATATTCGGAGGTGATGCTATGTTCTATCAAGATTTGATTTGGTTCTGTGGGAAGCCAGGAGTCTATCCTTCCTGCATATGGTAATGAATAGTTTAACTCTTTAATCGGAAAATTTTAGATATGAGGCTATGAGTTGTCTTTGTCTATTAAGCTCAATTAGCTTGGGCACATCATACGTTTACAATTATTATGGAACAGTGATACAAGAGCTATAACTTTACAGGTTAATACATTGGTTATATTTTCATTAGCAGTTTAAGATCATTTAGTGGGGTATTCTACATATCTGGACAAGTAGTGAATGTCTACTGATACTATTTTCACAACTAAAGTTATCTGTTACATTATATCTTTCACATAGTCTGTTCACAATAGGTGGTTCAAACAAAAGCTATAACTTTACATATTAATACATTGGCTATATTTTCATTACCAACTTGCTCGTTAAGATCATGTGGTTGGTATTCTGCATATTTGGGCAAGTATATAATGAATGTCTTGCGAACGGACTGCGATGCCTTGTCAAGTTCTAAGGTGTCACTATAAGAGCTGTGAGCAAGACCGTGTAAAGTGCAAGAGAAGGGGGCACGCTACGCGTCCCTCGACTCTAGGGGGCATGCTACGCATCCCTCATCTTTACCTTTCTATGTGACCGCCAACGCAACGTTTGGCTCAAGTCAATGCCCATAGCTAAGTGCTATATGTGTCTTCTATCCTGAGCAATCAGAGCTATCCCGTTGCACAGACGAACCGCCGCCGGCAGTGAGTGCAAAAGGAACGGCCGCCGGTTCTGCCTGCATAGGATCGCACGTGTGGAAGTAAGAGGGAGAGACAGGGTCCAGTCTGTGGAGAGTGCTAGCCAGCCACACCTACATTCATTACAGCTCTGGTGGGGAGAGCAGCAACCAAGTCGAGATCAATCCCCCACGCAGGTTATCAGCCGTACGCGGCTCTGCCTTTCTACAGCAACGACTACTTGATCTACTACGACCACAATGAACTCAGGATCAAGCCAAGATACGACAATGACTTTCGGTGCCGATGTGGCAGCGCCAGCCGTTGGTGAGTCAACAGCTGATGACACAGTGGTGCAATCCGTTGATAGCTCCACGGAAGATGACAAAGGTCAATCTTCTGCGCTTGCCATTGCAAAGGCAGTTCCCAAGGGGAAAGCAAAGAGTCTACCAAGAGCATCTACGCCTTCACGTCCGACATCCACAGGTTCGAGGACGGGCAAGGCTTCAGAGCGACGGGCCGAAGCGTCTGGTTTTCAGGCACCTCGGACTACGTCCAGGGCTAAGGACAAAGGAGTCAAGACCTTGGAGAAGAAGTCAAGACCATCATCTTCGAGAAGCTCTTCAGCACGATCTAGGACTTCGGCTACTCGTGGGCGTGACAAGTCCATGACTTGGAATCGGATGGTTACTAATCAACCACGCGATTCTGACGATCTGGACATGACTCTGGATACGATTCCTGCACGTGGTGATTCGTCATCCGTGGCCACGCCTGCAATAGCTGATGGCCCGAATGCCTACCAGGAACTGACGATTTCGCAACAGTTCGAAGCATCGAACCTTGCACAGCAGATGTACTATCGCAGTCAGGTGCAAGAATACGAAGGAATCGTCCAGACCCTGATGGACAAGATCAAGGAGATGCAACAAGAAGATGAAGGATCTGGAATTCGCATTGAAGAATTGGAACGACAACGTGATCATGCATGCTTAGCCATGAGGCACATCAACAATGTCAATCAGGAGATGAAGCGAGACTATGAAACAGCTTTGTTTCGCATGGATGAACAGAACTCTGCTCAACAACGTCAAGCACATGCCGTTGCCGAGGAGTTAGCTCAACAGCTACACGTGTTCCGCACGGAGGCAGCCACCAACTTTGTGCAGTTGGAGGCAAGAGCGCAAGGTGATGGTGAGCTTATGGCACGTGAGTATGAGCGTCTGACTCATGAACTTCATGAACACGCCAGAGAGAACTTGGTCCTCCGGTCAAACACAGCAAGTTCGGAACAAGCCTTACAAGCAATGCAGGAACGATTCCACTTGGTCAAGAACCAGGAGTTGCGGGCTGTGAACGAGATCCAAGGGCTAGCTGGAAACAGCGCAGCCATTGAACAAGAACGATTTCGGCTTCGCGAACGTCTTGGTGAAGAGGAAGAGTACCGCAGAATGGCTGTGAAGAGGATGCAAGAAGCAGAGGAACGACTTCATCAGAATGAAGATCATGCAAGGCGATCATTGCCTACCTTGCACGACGAGCTGAGTGAACTCAGGAAAACGCTCAAGGCGCAAGAAGATCTTCAAGCGAGGACACGCAGCGAATTGGAGGCAGCGCGAAACTCTAATCAAAGGGAAGCGACGCGACCTTCGAGCATGCCCATGTCTTCGAGGACTACTGAGTCTGGCTGGGAGCACGTAGGAAAGGATGTAATGCCTGCATTTTCCGTAGGAGATGAGGTACGATCCCCTGAAATACGGTCCCCAAGTCAAGTTAGTCCAGTCGCCAAAGAGAAGTTCGCATTCTCGGAATCGGACAAGGACAAGAACCTTGTGATGGACGGAATTCCATTCACCGGTGGAAACTTCTTCACTGGCCGCAGTTCAATGCCAATCGTGGCGGATGCAATGCCCGAGCACCACGTGCCAGGTATTAGCAGCCCAGCGCTTGCGCGTTCCACGCCTAGTGCAGCCACTTTGTTTGGCATACCAAGCGGATTTCATGGGAAAAGTGATGCGGCAGCCGTGCGTGATCGACAGCTACGCGAACTCTTGGGGGATCGCGGGATGTTGGGATCGAAGTCCACAGCATCGGCCAGCTCCTCAAGACCTGTTGGCATCGACGGTGTCACCGCATCTACTAAGGGCAACGACCTCATTGGTCCCCCTGTCGCCTATGACGATTCCATCCATGAGGCAAGGAGGCGTCAGATCGAGAAAGAGATCGCGGAACAGTACGAGGAGAAGATTGCTGATCTGCGAAGTGAAGTACTCAAGGCTCAGAAAGCCGAACAACGTCTCAGAGCTGATCGTGATGAGTGGAGATTATTCGCTGAAACGATTCAAGAAAACAATGGAGACGATGACGGTGATGAAGCCGGCGACGAGAACGGAGAGGAAGAGCATGATGAAGGTACCGGCACGGGGTATGATCCTCCAGATCCGCCTGACGACGATGATGACAAGAAGAAAGGTGGAGGGGGCAAACCCGAATCGGATCCTGGTTCGCATGCGCGTGATCCTGATGGAGATGCGGATCCTGAAGTTACAGAGGTGAGAATTTCCAGGAGGGAAGCCGACAAAGTGACCGTTCCTCCATGGCCTACTCTCACTCATCTCAACAACTGGCGATCTGTGTGCACGGCAAATGTCTTAGGGGCATCAGCCGACCCACATCATGAGGACTGGATGTTATGGCTGGCACCAGCGTTCAACCCATTCCCTGATGTCGAGGCATTGAATGATTCAGGACACAAGAAGTTCAAGAGCATCGACGTCAAATTGGGGATTGCCATGGTCGCAATGTTACGTGCCGGTGGTGACAAATCAGCTGACCTGTACCTCGAGGTGAACCGGAAGGCCAACGATTACATCAGCAGGCCTGACGTGAAGATCATCAAAGGACGACAAGTCATCGCGATGATGTACGAAAGTTTTCGAACGCATGATCGTCTTGACATGATCATCACTCTTGAGTATTTGGTGAAGCTCCAGTACCAAGGCGACAACAAGCTCCATACGTTCAAGCAGACGTGGTTGGAAGTTCTGGGACGGATGAGACCAGAGGACATTCCATCCAAAACAGCTCTCCGTGATTGCTTGTACAGCAAGATCAAGGACTCGCCCGCAATGAAAATGGACTTGGGCATGCACTATGAACACCTGCCCTACAATCATGAAGATCGATCGTACGACAACCTGATGAAGATCATTGATCGTACCATCATGCGGAAACGAGAACAGTCAAATCTCACTCAGACTCAAATTGGCTTGCGCCAGATGCTTGAGGGCAAGGATTTGCTTGCTGCACCGGCCAAGGTACCTGAGAAACCTACGCCTAACGCAGCTCCATCCGCAAAGGTCAAGGCTTCGCCGACCAAGCCGGACAAAGCAACACCTGTACTACCTCAAAGCAAAGCGAAGAGTCATGCGAAGACCAAGCCGAAGCCCAAGAAGAAGACGAGGAGTGAGTCAGCGGACAACAGAGGTGACAAAAGCAAGAAGCAAATCCGCTGCAAGTTCCATTTCACAGATGCAGGGTGTCGAAATGGCGATAAGTGTCCATTCAGTCACTCGAAGAAGACTCCAGAACGACCCTTCACGCCGAGGACGAGAACTCCAAGTCCATCTGGAGGAGGAGGAAACAGGATATGCTACTCGTTCAAGAACACAGGCTCGTGCTCAAGAGAGAATTGTCCTTTCAAGCATGAGGCAGCAGCTACCCCAGCTCCGGAACCAAAGGCAAAAGCTAAAGCCAAATCCGAAGCGAAGGCAGCTCCAGCGAAGCCGAATGCCAAGGCCAAGGCACTTCCTGCAGCACCCGCCATCAGATTGTGTCGAAGGTGGAATCCATCAGCTCCGGCTATATGGAAGCGATCTTCAAAGCAAGATGAGGAGGAGTCAGATTGTCCATCCGTTGACAGCGACGCTGATTCGGATTGTTCAACAGATGACGAATCCTCGGGAACGACTACGTCGACCCGAAAAGTGACAAAGCGCAATGTGACATTTGCCAATGACGTGAAGTTCATTTCTTCGTGTCCTAGACGATCGAAGAAAGACAAAGAGCGGAAGGTGAAGTACGTCGACATGGAAGCGTTTGTCAATGATGAGGATCGCGCTGTGAGTTTGGAGTTCGCCAAGCACAAAGCGAGATTGAGGGCACAGATCATGAGAGACATGGTTGACGATGATGATGATCAATGCGGAGATCGAGTTTCATTCGTACGGATCCCAGGAACGTCTCGAGTGGAAGAAGTTTCGTTCTATGACGGTGAGGATTCCATCGTTGAGCGCGAGCTCGATGCTGCACACAGCAAACGGATCATCAATCAAGGCTTATTCAAATGCATGGTTCAACCAGTCATCCTTAAGAAGAAGATCAAGTTTCTCATGGACACTGGATGTGGTCATGACCTCATATCTCAGAAGAAGATCGAGAAGCACAGTCTCGAGACACTCGTGACTCCAGAGCCCATATCATTTCAGACAGCCAATGGAATCACCGATACCGATCTCGTGTCGAACTTCCAGACTGAGTCGTTCGAGGAACCGATCAACGCTTATGTGTTGGACGACACGCCGTCGGTGCTTTCCATAGGCAAGAGATGTATGAACTTCAACTACGGGTTTGTGTGGCCTCCCGGAAGGGAACCATTCATGATCAACCCGCAGGGCAAGAGAATATCTCTGTTCGTGAACGGTGACATCCCGTACGTTCGTGCCGGGAGTTCCAAGTCATTGGTTCATGATGATCCGGAGGCCAAGGCGATCACCGAAATCTTCAAGGGTGCGTTGACAGCGGGCAATGTTGACGTCAGCGTCGCAGCTGCCGCTGAAGCTGCACCGGGCGAGATCGAAGCAGAAGAAGAAGGTGATGATCATGAACGACCTCCTGATCCTGAACCCCAAGAACCTCCTATAGAAGAAGTACCAGAGTCCGAGGCCGGACGCCCTCCGGACGACGACGAAGGAAAAGGAGTGGGTGAAATTCCATTGGATGGTGACGATGAGGTGATCATTGATGTGGAAGGCGACGGTGCGCCGAGCCGCAAGGCCAGAGTCGGAACACTGAAAGCCGAAGCTAAGACATTGGCACATCTGTGTACCCATCGCTACCGCAATCCATATTGCGAATCGTGCATACGCGCGAAGATGAAGCACTTGCGAACACAACGAGGTGCATTTCAACGTGTGATCAAACACTGGGGAGATCTTGTGACGTTCGACTTCCTTGACATGCGCAAGGCCGCCGAAGCAGGCATTGGACTCGATGACGGTGCACGTGAAGTTCTAGTCATCAGGGACATCGCCACCAAAATGATTGCAGCGATTCCCACGGCTTCAAGGAGCACTGACGAAGTCGTCATGGCCATCAGACGCCTTATGGGAAGACGCAAGATTCATATGGCGTACAGTGATGAAGCACCAGAGTTCGATTCAGCTATGGCACAGTTGAAGATCGTGATTGATCATTCCCTTCCAGGGAAACCCAGTAACAATTCACTCGCTGAACGATCAAATCAAGAAGTGATCAACACAGTCGCAGCATCCATGCTACACGCCGGATTGCCCGCTCAATACTGGTCCTTTGCGCTTAATTGCGTGATGCAGAACCTCAACGTTGAAGATGTGGAGGGCGATGGTGATTCAGCATGGAAGCGAATGACTGGAAAGGACTTCGAGGGAAAAGCCATACCCTTTGGTGCCAAAGTCTTCTTCAAGCCGACGGACACAAGGCCGAAGACATATGGCAACAAGTTCGATCCAAAGGGGATTCCAGGCATTTTCGCCGGATACATCATCACTGCTGGTCAAGGATGGTCCAAGAAGTATCGCGTTTGGGATATGAAGGAATTTGCCAACGCGAACTTGTCGATGGACGCATCTGTTCCCAGGAAGTTGATGAGACCGTACGAGACAGAAGTTATCTACTTCCCAGAGGAGATAACGTTTCCCCTGAAAGCCGAGTACGAAAGGATGAACTCAACCATTGAGGGACTCAGGGACAACGTTGACCTCGCTGGCAAGGAGATAAAAGACGTCGATGACGGTGGTGACGGTCCGCCTGGAGGAGATGGTGATGACGGGGATGACGATGATCCAAGTGGGCTTCTTCCTCCACCGGATCCCGGAGAAGATCCTGACTTACAGGACATAGATCCATCTGACATTGAGGCGGAGCCGCTTGGCGAAGTCTTCAAGTCAGCAGAACATGAAGCTATTGATGCCATAGGAGACAAAAGACTCGAAGAACTAGACGAAGAGCTGGGTCTACGTGCAGCACCGCCTCCTTCTGAACCAAAGGTCACTGGGAAAGATCGACGATCGCCCCGCGAAGTCGGTCCAACCGGTAGACTCATCCCCGAAGGAGACATCGAAGAACCTGGAGAGATTATCAAGATCTTGAAAGAAAAGAAGTTGGCTCCCGAGGAGATTGAACATTGGAGTACGGGGAAGAAAGGGGACGGCATTGTATATCTCACCGATGACGGTGAAGCCTGCAAGATCGACAAAAGGGGAGTTCCGTACAAGATCCGAAGTGATGGTCGACGAACTCTTCCTACACGGCGACCTATCCATTCTTATTCTCCGGAAGCATGGAAGAAGATGAGCGAAGCGGAGAAGAAGGCAGCATACAAGAAAGAAAAGCGAGACAAAGCTCGAGTTGCCAAGAAAGACCGGAAGAAGGCTGTGATAGGAAAGAAGATAGTCACCAAGACTTTGGACAACATGATCTTTCCCAAGATTGTTCCGTGTGAAGAAATTGATCTGCAACTCAACGTGACCGTTGACGACGACGATGGTTGGTCATGGGCACAGTCCTATGTGGATCAATATACACAAGAACAATTCTTGGCAGATGTTGTGCCGGCCGTTCCGGCGCATATGGTCATGGATGATAACTGGATTCCTTCTATGCCGTGTACGACTTCTCACAGAAACGTACATCGGGAAAAGAATCATGCAGGAGGATCGTGCTTCAATGCCATGGTCACTCGACCCGTCACACGCAAAGAGATGATCAACAATCCCAAGGCCATGGAAGCTTTCATGAAAGAATGGAAGGGATTGTGGGACCAAGAAGTGTTTGACTTCTCAACTACGCGTGAATATGACGACGTCGTCGCCGAGGCAAAGAAGAAAGGTGAGAAAGTACATATGGCACGAGTACACGGACTTATCTACGAGAAGAACTATCAGCTCAAAGAGGACGATCCTGCCAGGAAGTTCAAGGGGCGAGGTGTACTACTCGGTGATCAGGTCAAAGACCAGAATATGGAAGCCGCATTGTTTCAGGATTTGGGGAATTCCCCGGCTACGTTTGACGCCTCACGATGGGCAGATTATTACGGATGTCTTCCTGGCAACGATGTCCAGATGGCGGATGCTATCCAAGCATACATTCAGGCTAGATTGTCGGGCACTCCGTGTTGGGTTGAACTGCCTGATGAAGCCTGGCATCCATCTGCGAAACGGCACAAATTCCGTAGGCCGGTATGCCGCCTGATCAAAGCTCTATATGGACATCCTGACGCAGGAACCATGTGGGAACAACATTGCCACACCGCGGTACAGAAAGTAGGGTTCAAGCCGATTGGCGATGAGTGGCCATCATTGTATTTCCACCCGCAAATGAAGCTCTTACTTGTCATCTACGTGGATGATCTCAAGATGGCAGGACCCAAAGAGAATCTACCCAAGGGTTGGGACATGCTGCGCCAAGAACTTCGATTGGAAGAAGAAACGCCGCTGGGCTTGTATCTGGGTTGTCGCATCTCCAAGGGCGAGGCAACGTTGCATGACAAAACGAAGGTGCAGACCGTTACCTACGACATGGAGACGTACCTGGACATGACAGTCAAGAAGTACTGCGACGTGACTGGGTTCGATCCGACAAAATTCAAGACGGTACCATCGCCGAGTCCGGCTGAGGAGACTAAGAATCACCCAGCTCGCGCTCCGGCACAGTCAGGTAAAAGCCATCGATGCACGTGGTGTGGACACACCATGCCTGTTGATAAGGATGGTCGGCTCGTTCCGCCTCCACCTATTCCCAAGGCGCCCGAGGAAGAGGAAATCAACGAGGCCAATCGCGGCGCACTTGCTCCGCAGGCAGCCAGCATTCTCATGAAATTGCTTTATGCCGCGCGCATTTGCCGCTTTGATCTTCTGCGCAGTATCAACAATCTCGCACGCAAGATCACGAAATGGACCAAGAAGGAGGATGCTCTTCTTCATCATCTCATGGCCTATGTGCACCAGTCCAAACATCACATGATGATTGGATGGGTCGGGAACTCCTTGGAGGACTCGTCCATCGGGCTGTTTGCAGATGCGGACTATGCAGGTTGTGGAGAAAGTTTGAAATCTACCTCCGGTGCTCACTTGCACATTCAAGGTTCTCACACAAGATTTCCCTTGGCGGGACTTAGCAAAAGGCAGGGATGCTTGAGTCATTCCACACCTGAGGCCGAGATTGTCGCGGCCGACTTTGCCATGTCACGTCTTGGATTGCCTGCTATCACGTTGTGGCAGCAGCTTGGGGGGCAAGACCCCAACTTCGTCTTCTACGACGACAACCAGACCATGATCGGGGTGATTCGCACGGGCAAGAATCCGACTATGCGTCACTTGGAGCGTACCCACGGTATCTGCATTGGATGGATGCATTCTATCTTTCAGGAAGGTTACGTTTCTCTTGCCTACGAGGTCACTGCCAAGATGTCCGCGGACATACACACCAAGTCGTTCAAGGATTCTGTCTCCTGGACACATGCGTGTCAGCTCATCAACATTTTTCCGCCGGATCTCATTGGCTCCCAAGAGATTATGGATCTGATGCGACCTACTCATTCCCAAAGTACGGATGAGAAGGGTCAGCAGCACTACTCGTTCAAGAGCGAGGTGCCTTGTTTTCCTTACACGCAGACGCCGATCCTCCCTCAGGTGTTGTATCGCGCTGGATTGTCGAGTAAGGAAGGCTTGCAAGAACATGACAGTGTGGACCCCATCCTGGTTGTCAAGTTCCCGCGCATGTTGCGGGGGCCGCCTTCTGCGTTGCCGCCTGGTCGTTACCTTCGGTCGACTTGGATTCTTCGTGAAGGGCAGTGGCACCAGATGGAGGATCGTGCTGCTATCCTTGACACACCGGGCAAGTTCGACCGCTACGTGGAACGTGCTGTGTTTCAGTACCATCCCGTGCGGGGGCATTTGCGCCCCGCTGCCATTGCGGACGTCCTTGCGCCGCCGTTTTTGCCTATTCCTGAACCGCCTCTAGGCCAGTCTTATGTGCGCGCCCTGCCCGCCAAATGGCGAGCGGTGGTTGTCACACTGGCGCGTGCCATCCATGGGGGGTACCAGGGCTTTACATTGCACCAGGGATTTTGTTTCAACGGCCAGTCCAAAAGTCAAGCCTCTCAATTTGGTTATGACCAATGGTCGTCGGTGTACGAAGATGTATGGCATGATGCGGCGGAACAGAAAAAGGAATATCAAGGATATGATGGAGCAATTGTGCCTCACGTGGTCAATTTCGCCGAAAACAAGCCCAAGGAGGGTCTGGTGATCCAATTCCTCGACCACGATGGAAGGTTGGTCCATGCTTACAAGAATCCTTACAGCCGGTGGAAGTACCGTATCACTATCAAAGATGCTCCAAAGGCAGTGACGGTATGGACATTGATAGGAGTCGATGAGGAGAACTGGTGGAATGAGTATGCTCCAGGCAAGGATTGCATCGCCCAGCATGCTCCCGATTCTCACTACGACCCCGGGCTGCAAGTAAATGTTCTGAGTATGGGGCGAGAAGTTGACGACGCCATGTGCGCCTACATCTTTGATGTGGTGCAAGCAAGGAAAGACAACCCTAACTCCGTAATCTTCATTGGTGCAGGGGTGTTGGGCAAGAATTCGTGGCTGAGTCGGAAAATCGCTGACAACCCCGAAAAGGGCAAATTGCGGACAGACTACCCATGGGGGGAGGTCGTCCAAAGAATTGCGCGCAGAGCGGCGTCATGGGGGTTCCAAATCATCATCGAAGTGCCTCCTCGAGTACCAGTCCAGGAAACCAAGCAGTATAAGGGACTTCAGGAAGATGCCATGTGGAAGAGCATCAAGATCCAAGGATGCACTCACGGGCAACGTTATACCTTTCGGGATCCTGTGTCTCCTGGAACCGCCGTTGAGCTCGGCTACTGCAAGGATGAATGGGAGTACATTGCCGCAAACGTCGCGCTGCATCCTAAGTCGTCTGATGTGTGCTCGTCCAAACATTTGCACATGACTGATTCGGACGCTAAGGATCGATCTGATAAATGCGAGTTGACTAGCCAAATCTCCAGAAGATTGCTTAAAGCCTTGAAATTTCAGGCAACTGGCGATGGGAGATTGGTAGCCATGCCGTCGAAGGCTGGTGGACGGAAGCCAGACCGCATGATTGTTGACCTTTGTGGCTTGGGTAACGGCTACGCCGTACCTAAGTCCACTAAAGGTTGCTCTCGCATAACTTGCAAGGAGCTGATCAGCTCCAAAGCCGATGAGGACAGCCTTATCGGTACAATGAAGGATGCGTGCCGGAACGACCTGCGCACACCTGTGCTATTTGTGGCATCGCTTTTGCGATCAGGTGCTGGTCCTGGAAGTAGTGAAGGGGCTTGCGTGGGGGGTGAAAAACGTTCTGGTGGGAAGTACAAGGTTTTCAGAAGTGTCTTGAAATCTCTCAAACGCCTGCTGAAGAAGTGTGCGGAATTTTCCGACGTCTATTTTTCGCTTGACATGCCTTCTTCATGTTCATGTTGGTCTTGGCCAGAGTTGCATGCTCTTGTTTCAAGTGGCAAGGTGACGAAGGTTAAGGTTGATGATCATGTTGGTGCTGATGGCGATGGTGGTGGACGCAGGATCATGTTCTCTAACATGCCTGAAGCGGACCGTTTGGTGATGAGACCGAATGATTGCTTGGACCATGATTCGAAGAGCAGTTTGTTGCAGCGCATTGATGTTTCATGGCGGTCAATTGCGAGGAATGTTCGCAGCCTTGTTCGAGCTCATGTCAGTGTCAGTCATGTTGCACATGAATCTGAGGACATTGCATGGCAGCAACATCAGTGTGTAAACGCTGATGAAGGGGCTATTAGACAGCCCCAACTAAGGAACAACTAAGGTCTGACCAGACGGATCGGGGAAGGGTGCCTCTTACGGAGAACCCGGAACCGTGAAGTCGAGTAGGGTGTAGGGACTTCCCTCCTACGGAGGAAGGACCGAAACCCGAGCCATGGCTGAAAGCTACAATGCCTACGAGCTGGCCTTCGATGGAGTGGACCACGAAGAAGTTTTCCCGTCTGGTGGGATGATGCGAACGTTTCTGAAGTTCCACAAGTTCCTGGAGATGTATTCTGGGGATCGTCGCAGAGCGTCTCGCTCCCGCCGAAGATTACGAAAGACAAAGTGGTCGACAATGATCTCATTCGCACATGGGCAGCTTTCAAAGCACCTCCGTTGGTCTTGCTGTTCACGTGTGCAAATCTGTCGTCAGGAGGAGATCTTTCCATTCGAGTCCGAGAAATCCTCAAAGCTTGCTTGCTTGCTGCTCCTGAGGAGTACATGGACAAACCCTATGGGGAGATACTCGCCATGGTCACTAAGTTTGGTGGAGGTCTCAAACACATTGTTGCTGACCACGAGGGGAAGTACAATGCCATCACCAGGTTCATGGTGGATGAGGAAGTGATCCGCGATGATGCAAAATTGGCTGTGGTTGAACTGGAACAAGAACGAAAGCAAGTTCGGTTCGACTTGAACACTGCAACAAGGAACATCGTCACTGCGGACGGCTACTACAACCTCGCTGTTCTCATCAACTCCGTGGAGACGCCCTACCAGACTGTGACAGACACGAGAATCCAACAATGGTATACGGTGAATCAGGACTACTACCACAAGTTGCCAATGTCGGGTAGAGCACCTGACCAATCAGACCTGTTGGCGGAGCCTACGTTATGTAGGGTGTGCAAGCTGATGTACATGTTCGCGAAACACACTGGATATGGACTACGGACCTACAACCAGGAATGTGCTGCGAACAACGATGGCGCCACGCCACTCAACGTTCACCAGCTGGCCATGATGATGCGCACAATGCCTCAAGGCATGGGACACCCGCTCGCCTTTGCGATGAACTCGCTCCAGGCGTTCAGTGTCTGTCTCCACGTGCTTCATTCCTACGTATCATGGGTTGATCCAGACACTGGACACCCGCATTACAGATGGTCAAATGATGTGCTCCCTGATTCCGACTACACCACGTACGCTTTCCTCAAGCACCACGTGGATGCTGTATGTGCAGATCAAGACAGGAACGGCTTCCAATTGCCGGATGCGTTCCGTAGCTACACCTGGAATCAATGCGGAGTTGAATCTGGATATGTGGTCGACTGCTCTACCAAACGCGCCACGTTGAGCATATGGGAAGCAGAATTCCAACAGATGGAGGCACCAAGACCGCTTATGCAAGATGATGGCCTATTTCCGCCCAATCTTCAACGGCATCCTAGCTGGGTGTATTCTACGGGGAGGGTGGCGATGCCTACGGCAAGCAACCTCGAACCGGAAGGAATTGTGCACCCTGAGCATGGAAGAACGCCGGGACAATCACAAGGATCAGCTACCGAGCCTCGAGCCACCCCTAGCCACGGACCAAAGAGGGCAAGGACGGACGAGGCAACGGCATCGGCGTCATCATCTTCTGCGGCACCTCCTCCACAACCACCGACTTCGCAACCGGAAGAGGAACCATCGCAACCGACATGGGAGGAAGCTCCAATCCCCGCTGGCGCTCAGGAAAGTTGGTACCATTACGTCAACATCGATGAAAAGGGCTGTCGCTCAAGCTTGCTGGCGACGACCCGTGATCAAGACGAGTACCCACCTACCATTGATGAGACGCCAAAGTTCGTGGCCAACCACGACGTGGGGACCACACCGATTCAGCATTACGTCAGAAGACTGGTGACCTACTTGGCAAGGATTCGTTCCGTTTCTCAAAGTGACGACAAGGGTCTCAATCTGAAGGTCTACGTGAAGCTGAGCACGAAGATGTGGCTACGGATGTACTCGCGGCTATACCATGCATTGGCATTGGTGTCGTGCGTGCATCTTCCTTCTCCTCCAATGCTTACCTCGGCTGTGATGATCGAGGCAGACAGCGATCTTGTCGACAACGATGAAATTCCGGCAGAAGCAAGGATCAATACCATGAACACGCTGAACGGATTTCGCAATAGTTTGGGTATGGGTGGCAAGCCTGATGCCGCGACTATGCGCTCTCAGTGCACGATCCTCGTCCAAGACTTTGACATGGTCGCAAGGACCAGAGGGTCATCGCATACGGTGAGGGAGAATCTCGTCATGCATGGATGGAGTGAGATCTACATTGTGAGCCCGTCGATCACCGCAGGTGCCAACTACAACTTCCAAGTTACGAAGGGATCGTTGGAATCTGTGAATGAGACATTGGATGGCTTGACTGAAGAGCAGCTTGCAACCGTCACATTGCACTACCATCTGTCTCTCCAAGCGATCCTCATCGAGAACATATCATTTCCGATGAGTGAGGTCGGAGACGGAGCAGCGATTCGTGCTGATTTGCAGCGGCAGCTCAAAGCCACGTACGTTGACCCCATCATTGCGGCAGGGAAGCGTACCACGCGCCCTCCAATTGTCAACATCAACCACGACTTACGGTTCGTAGGAGCAGCCAGCAATTATCTTCGACAGAAAGCTTCTATGTTCAACGGTTTCCACGCGCTGGGAATGTACATTGAACTGGAGTTGCGGGCCCGAGCATGTGTGGTGATTCATGGATCTTCGTTTTGGTCAAGAATGTACAGTCAGGCGAAACATGCGTCGTCCGGCGTGCACACTCTGTCAGTTGAGAAGGTACCACCACCAGACAATCGGGTCAGGTTCAAATTGGGCCTAGCTATCTATGAGAAGCAGCTGTTTTGCGAGAAGATGGTATCCACGTGCTTTGTT
Organism: Symbiodinium sp. CCMP2592; assembly: GCA_905221615.1. Classification (NCBI taxonomy): domain Eukaryota; class Dinophyceae; order Suessiales; family Symbiodiniaceae; genus Symbiodinium; species Symbiodinium sp. CCMP2592. Next base: position 54,380 of record CAJNDT010000724.1, read on the forward strand.
GAGGCATCGAAAGTTCGCTCATGGGACGAGGCAGTCAGAACCGACTTCAGTCGCTCACCCGTCGCTTGTCGAGATTTGGGAGGACAAGAGTGAAGTCAAGACGACCACCAAGATCTCGCAGACATGGTTTACGGGGGAACAGCAGCAACAGATCAGGTCGGGTGCCCAGGGTGACACGGTCGCTGAGTCGTCCACAGTCACCTGGCAGGATTTTGACATCGCCATGACCGTTCCCGAGGCCTACTACGACAACAGGCACTACTGGTTCAGGATCGACACCTATGCGACCCCGAACACTGGTTATGTCAAAGGGAGAACGTTCTATTGCCAAGGATGTGAAGGAATGAAGTTGGCTGAGTGCTACGCACAAGCCTTCTTCAAACCCACCGGAAACGGGTATCCTGGGCACTGCATTGGGTGCGCGCATACTTCAGCTTTGAAGATGCAGCATCAAATCAGCTCCTTCAATGACTTGATCGCGTCCCAGAAGTACACCTTGGCTTGCGCAAAGCACCTTTATGACCTGAGGCTTCAATTCGTGGATCCTCGTGTGGACATCAAGGAGTTCCTCAAAGTTTGTGCAGAGATGGTCTATGAAGACATCGGCAAGACGGTTTCTCACTACGGTGGTCTCCGAATCACAGCCAGTCAGGCCATCGAGTACGCGGCATGGGGAAAGGCCAAACAGTTGGCGTGGGACAGAGGATACGACTCCGAAGGCAAGACATGCTACATCTGCTACTACGACGCCGGGAACTGCGCTTATGCTGGTTTCATGAGGATGCTTTTGACTCCAGAAGAGCGCCAAGAATGCTACCGAGGGTCAGTCTTGCCCAAGGAAGAGCTCCTGGGTGACACATTGGAGCTGGCGCTCGGGCTTCTTACGATTGCCATGAGACACCCAAGTCATTTCATGAATTGGGGTGGCCTTGAGGGAGCAAATGCGTGTGCAAGAGGGATCGAAAGGTCATTCTTCCGATACGCGTCGGCCGAAGCCATCGAGCTGATCACGGTTGACTCCCCGCGCAAAAGGACACCACCCAAGAAGAATGAAGCAGTCGCTGAGATCGTCAACAACATGTCCGCTGACCTCGTGATTGATTTCACAGTGATCGTCGATGGTGATATCTACCCTGTAGAGATTACGAGAACCGACGAGACACAGGCCGCTGACAACGTCACGGACGATCCAGGGTTCTCAGTTGCTCCACCAATACCTGCACAAGATGTGGATGTGGATGCGCAACCCGAAGAAGAGCAAGGTGCAGAAGGCCCTGATCCCAGGCATGCAATTCGTGAAGGAGTTGTCACGCAGCTTCAGGACTATGTTGGCGTACTCGCTCAGGGCGAGATGTCTGTCGGAAGCGATCGCATCACATTTTGTGTTGCTTGTGGCAGTGACCTACACACTCTGTCAAATTGCACAGAGAATGCTGCAACCCGGGACCTGGTACTTCGAAGCGTCCAGATCATCAAGGAAAGTCTTCTTCGATATCCACGTCGAGTACCTTCACAAGAGGCTGAACCAATGGACGTTGACACCACAGATCATGTGAGTGTTGCATCCTCGGACCGACGACCCAAGGCCAAAGCCCGACCGCGACGCGGAGGCGAAGCCGTACGGGGTGATGTGGTCTTGATCCGTTATGAGAACAAACACAATCTCTGCACGGATGTGGAGAACCGTCGGGGCCTAAATGATGCTTGTGGCGTACCACTGCAGGAATCGGGACCAGAGAATAGCCAGCGAGTGGTGGACATCATTGAGCAGCTTTCGGACCATCGCGACCGACGCCTACCTCAACGAGGAGACCGTCCTAGCTATGTGTACGACGAGAACACTAACAGCTACACCAATCCAGGCTATGAATCCATCGGCGGCGGAAGGCCAATCCGGTGCGGGATTCTCGACCTGATCCCAACCAAGGGTGCAAGCTTCATCAACAATCGGTGGGACATCGTGAACGAAGTTGTCCTTCGCAACATCACCCGTCAGCGCAGGTTGAATGCGGATTGGGCGCTATCATGCATCCAGTCTGACTTGCGCCACAGAATCGCCAGGCGCCCAGGCTCGGAATGGCTTGACAACCGGTGCCAGGTGGCATTCAACAGTGTCATCAAATGTGATGAAGGAGGGTGGGTGCTGATCGAAGACTTGGTGAGGCATGAGCCACTATGGACCCATGAAAGCAGACGCATCACCGAAGGGGTCTCAAGGACCGATGACCAACAGAAGAAGAGAGTGTACAATGAAAGACTTCAGCTATTGTTCCAGGGGAACATGATTGCAGCCACGAAACGCAACAAGGCCAAGATTCGGTTGCAGTTCCTGGGTGTGAGAGTGAAGGACCCCGGCACGGAAGTTCTTGGATCAGCAGGTTCGAACATGTTGGTATCAGTTCGGGACCAGATCGCGGAGATCCAAAGCAACGACCATTGCCGACATGGCCAGAGGTACCTGAACCTATGCAACGGCTGGGTGAAACCATGGGCAGTTCGGGCTACAAGTGGTCACTCTGCGCATTCAGATCCCCAGAACAACTTGCTTCAGTTGGACAAGAACAGGTTCGCAATATCTCCATCTATGACCCTCTTGCAACGTCTTGGAGGTGCGTTCCACGCTACGGCATGCCGCAACTTGGATTCCATTGTCACGCAAGGCATCATGCCTGGTTCGGAGGACCCCGACGGGGACTTCGACCATAGGCGCCAATTCCGAGGCAACCAAGGCGGCAGACTCCACAGCTATTGGGGGGTGTTTGCGCCGTTCGATCACCGGAACGCAACGACCAAGATGCGAGTACACGGACGAGACGCCAAGCACATGCCACTGGCGGTACTTCATGTCCCATCGCAAGATCTTGCACGAGAAGATGGACGTATCACAGACAGCGGCATCATGATCGTTGGTCGAACGATACCTTTCCATTTCGTCAAGGAGGTATGGCTTTGCGTCCCTGATCCTCGAGATACACACTCTTTCGCTCTGGTGGAAAAGATCTACGATGAAAGGTTGGAGAAAGAGCTGGTGTTGGACTACAATGCATCACCGTTGCTTCCCGAGTTCGAGAGATACCGAACGCCAAGCAAGATCATGGAATTGCTTTGCGAGATGCCTCCTGGACCCCACGACACAAGCAAGGAGCAGATCATTCGTGACCTCACAACTGTCTTGGAGTCCCACAGGGAGAACACGGTTCGGCATCACTACATGGACAAGGGAATCAAGTTTGTCATCAAGAATTGGCGACCCGAAGACCTACGCAGAGACGAGGATGGACGGAGAATGAGGGTATGCCCGGCATGCTACAACATTGTTCCAGCATGTTTCTCCCGATGCACGTCTTGCTGGTCACAGTTCATTTCAAGCGGATATTACCAAGGTTCTCCACAACGGGATACTCCTACGGAGATCCCCAGTGACTTCATTGCTCAGACAATGGAAGCCGCAGCAGCCGCAGTGCCTGAGGCGCCCGAAGAGGAGCAGGAAGCCATGGAGGTAGAGACCGTTGCGGAACCTGAAGAAATCCCAGAACCGTCTGTGTCGCGGAAGACGATCCAGAACAGGAACCTGATGAAGAAATGGACGTTGAGCCTGAAGAGGACTTTGATGACGCAGTTCCAGAAGCAATCGCACAGGAACGTCGTCCCGTCTTCATTACCGGCCAGTCTTTGAACATCGATCCTGAGCTACAACTTGCACGTACCGCCATGCAGCCATCCTACTATTCTGGAAAGCGAAATGCCCATTGCATTGACGCGAACATGACCGCTCTGTCGTACATGGCATACGTGGTATGCCGATCCATCTACAAAGCCTGGTCAGGATTCGCAAAGTGGGCGACTATGCCGTTGTTTCAGATGAGGGAAAGTTTCGCACTTGGCCAACGCTATGATGTGCTTGGAAAGTGGGGATCTTTGGCAGCAGTGGATAAGGAAACAGGTGTCAGCAGGGACGTGACTGATGAGGAGATCATTCGCTTTGCGAAGGAACCTGAGAACCTCAAACAGTATGATCCCAACGGGACTTACACCTTGAAGCGCTTCCGGACGAACCAGATGCTTTCTTTACTTGTACGTGGAGCCAACATGATGGGAATTGGCAGGGACAACTTCAGCCCTACTACTTATTTGAAGAGCGACAGGGATGAAGATGTAAAGGCAATGCACTTTTGTTGCCTGAACGTCCTATGCGAGGTGATCCCAATGGTGACGGGACACCAACAATTCTCAGTGCTACGACCAACGCCAACTGGACCAGTGGACTTCTTGTACATCGACCCTGTCGGTATTCTGCTGACTCATTCTGATCAGTCAGTCCAGACCATCGCTTTGCTGGTGGACCACAGTGTGCAGATGCCTGCGCATTTCATGGACAGATTGAACAGATCCAAGACTGAGAGACAGCAAAACCCGACGACAAGGCGTACGGAAGCCCTACACCACATTTCGGCCGCTGACTATCTTCCTCCAGGTGGTACTTCCATCCTGGACACGCCTGTCACTACGGAGGAACGTGAAAGCGCTTCTTCATCCAAGGGACCTTCAAAAGGGCGTGGAAGAACCGGAGGCGAGCAACATGGTGGCTGGAACACCAATTCCTACCACGACTACATCGCCGCCAAAGGCCGAAACAAAGGCAAGGACAAGGGAAAGCCAAGGAACCCATATCCAGAGGAGAACCTCCGGCCCTGGGAACGCGATCCTACGTCAACGCGAAGATGGTGGCGAGACAACGCCTGATCTTCCTCGCCTATCAGTTCGTGACCTCTGAGCTTCGCCCGTGGAATGCCATCGCGAATGCTTCTTTCTTCGGTGACGCCTGATTCGTTTGTCATTTCAGGGGATCGTTACTGACGTAGATGAGTGTCACAACGTTTCTAATTGGGATACAAAGCTCTGATTTTCAATGTCAATGTTGCGGCGGAATTTTCTTCTGTCCTATCGTGCCATCTTCCGGGTGAGCAGCGTCGGAGACGCAACTCATGGGGGGTGCGAACGGACTGCGATGCCTTGTCAAGTTCTAAGGTGTCACTATAAGAGCTGTGAGCAAGACCGTGTAAAGTGCAAGAGAAGGGGGCACGCTACGCGTCCCTCGACTCTAGGGGGCATGCTACGCATCCCTCGTCTTTACCTTTCTATGTGACCGCCAACGCAACGTTTGGCTCAAGTCAATGCCCATAGCTAAGTGCTATATGTGTCTTCTATCCTGAGCAATCAGAGCTATCCCGTTGCACAGACGAACCGCCGCCGGCAGTGAGTGCAAAAGGAACGGCCGCCGGTTCTGCCTGCATAGGATCGCACGTGTGGGAGTAAGAGGGAGAGACAGGGTCCAGTCTGTGGAGAGTGCTAGCCAGCCACACCTACATTCATTACAGCTCTGGTGGGGAGAGCAGCAACCAAGTCGAGATCAATCCCCCACGCATGTCTCCTGATACTATTTTTTATAACTAATGTTATCTGTTACATTATATCTTTCATATAGTCTTCTCACAATAGGCGGTTCAACCGGCATTATACTTGGTAATTAGTGCTATTGGTATAGATGTTCATGACTCTTATTGTGTTGTTGCACTTCTTCATTATGTCTTATTATTGGTACAACCGATGCTACTCTATTCGGACTATTATATGTATTGTCATGTGCAATGTTAAAACGACTTACAAACACTAGATGAACAGCTGTAGGTATGGCATGAATGGTTTAGGTTAGTTGTGTGTAGTAATTAATACAAGTTAAGTTATCTACGTTGTTCATGGTAGTTGTGTTCTAGTGATATTATGTGAAGGTTTACACCAGTACATCTCAGTGGTTTCTAATGTTTAAGCCTAGTAGAGTACAGGACTCAGGAGATCTCTCAATGTAGTGGTTGGCAAAATACTAGTTCAGTTGGTTAGAGGTTGCACGTTAGTTTCATTCTTTATCACTACAGTCCTTTCCAGCCGAGATGATTTAATCGGTATGGGGGAGGCCACCGGAAGCTCGTCATGAATCGCGACTGCTATGCAGATATGAGTCACCGGAAAATAGAATTAGGCGTGAGTACGGAACGCCACGAATCAAAAACTGTATACGGCATGAGTGCCCTCCTCGTTCACAAAGCCCGCTATGGCAAGATTTGTTTTGCTGTTTTGCGCTTTGACAAGGCCACAACCCTGCAGGGCAACGCGGCTTACAATAGCAATGGTTTGTGGTGTAAAACAAAAACCTTAAAACCAAAAAAACCAAAACCAAAAGAACAAAAAAAACAAAAAAACAAATTTTCTGAAAGTCTACTGGAATGTTATTACCCAGGACTATACACCAAGACTTTCTGAATATTGTTTTTTTTGGTTCTTTGGGATTTTTTGGCTTTGGTTTTTTTGGTTTTATGGTTTTGGTTTTCTTGGTTTTGTTGGTACTGTTGTTCTTGTGGTCTTCTGGTCTTGGTTTGTTTGTTTTTTTGGTTTTGGGCTGTTGTCATTGAGTGCAGTCTGCTGCTGTGGTTTTCATGAACGAAGGTACAACAGTGAAAACGCATGGGCCAGTTTTCGGCCTCAAACCCATCTTTCGTGCCTTCACTGCCGTGTTTACCGCGGAACACGACCTGCAGCGTGCTGCATTGCGTGGCCCTGCTGCTACAGGTCCAGGCTGCCCCGGAGGACCCGCTGCTCAGCCTCGATTTCCGCTGAGCTCACTTGCCGGTCCGCCAGGGGGTCTTGGCCTGCGCAGTGCCGCTGCGCACGCAGCGCTTTCTGCGACCGTCACTGCCCGGCATCGCTGCAAGGTGCCGCCGTCGTCGACTGGTAGCAGCTTGAATGGGGCTCGGCAAGTCTTGCCCTGGCTGGAGGCGGCGGGGAAACTCCGGCGACATGTGCAGAAGCGGGCTGCAAAATCGTGATGTTTCTGGGTGCGGCGTAACCAGTTCCGCGAAGCTTGATCTTGCTATTCGACAGGCTGCAATCATGCCGACCGGTGCAATAACCAGAGCGGCAGATCTTGCGCTTCAATTTGCAGCTGCTATCATTTTTGTGTTTTTCCCTCAGTGAACAACTTGTGATGTCTGTTCTTACAAGACTTTGGTCCGTCCGCTCCCTTCCGGGCACGGCTGCCGCTAGTTCCGGCTTGCCCATGGGTTACGCGGGTTGCTTGTGTTGCGGTCTGTGGCCGACTGCCGGGGACCGACACAGGAAACGTCTGTCTGGTGGGCTTGGTGGTCAACTTCATCTGATTCCATTGCCGTTCTTATCCAAAGACCTTCCTCCAATCCGGTAGCGGCAGGCGTGGCCCCAGAGCCGAGATTGCGGGCCGATCACGAAGGGGAAAAAAAAGGTCTGGGCGTGGCAGCCTGGGGTAATGTCGTTATAGAACCTCCAGCAGCTTCGCCGACCTCGCTCGCAGGTTGTTGACGATTACCGTTGCGGCGCTCATGTTGACCCGCCCACGCGCTGGACTCCTCCGCGGCCGAAGTATTCCTCTGGAACGAGTTGCCGCTCGCTGGAGCAACGGTCGCCGGACCGGTGAATCGAGGCTATCGCCAATGCCCTCCCACTCTGGGGAGGACTCCAGATTGCTGTCGACACAGCTTTTGTTTCAGCCCTCGATGCAAGAGGCTGCCCGCGGCGCTACCAGCGCAGCACTCTTGGCGTGGCCCTCCGCATCGCATGCCGCGAGTTGCCTATTCGTCGTGCTCGCCATCGAGGTCACAACGCTGGAGCGGTTTGTCCGTATTTTGTCCTGCTGTCTTCACTTGCGGGCCAGCAGCACCGCAGCGTGGGTGCAGTGATGGTCCGGACGACTCGCTTTCGCAGCCGCGAGGATTTTCGCAGCCTCGCTACCGTCGCTGCCCTTACATTCCGCCGTAAGCGTCGAGAGCTCCTCCCCCGATTCCCCAACATCGATTCGACCACCCACGGCACGCCTGTCGCTTGCCCGCACGATGATGTGCCCTGCCCTGCCACCTTGGCGAGCTTGGTCCAGGAGTCCCGCTGATGAGGGTTGGGTGTCGCTAGTCACTCTGCCTGTCGTAGGCTTGGGATGTTCGCAGGAGGGGTGTGCAAAAAAGGTGCTGCGACACAACGCTAGTTTCGCCGGTGTAGCGCACGGGTTTTCACCAGCCCTCCTCTGCTCAGGACGGAGCTGCCGTACGAGGCGCCGAGCGCCGCAAGTGAGCCGCTTGCCCGGAACATTTTTTTTTTTTCTCGGACCTTTTTCCACCGTCAAGCGCGGTGAGCACCTACATCCTGCATCCTACCCTACCGCTACAGGCGGCGCGGGACGCGCCTCGGCTGGGGACGCGCCTCGGCTGGGGCCCGCTGGTCCACCGGGCATCCGCAAGGAGCTCGTGCAGAGCCGGCGCGGGACCGGCAGCACAGGGCTCACCCTGAGTCTGCTGTTTACCTAATTTTACACTTTGGCTTGATTTACTGTAAACGAAGGATTTAGTGTAAAATGACCAAATTTACGTAAATTTTCTGGTGAGCTAAAAACATGACAAAACACATAAAAACATTATGCAAACACAAACATGGAACTCATATTTGCGGCTGCAAACTTAGACACCACATGTAAAGGATTTAAAAAAATCACCGGCATGAGTTTGTTTTGCTCTGCAATCGCAGACACCACATGTAAAGGATCCACAGCAGAAGTAAGGACTTTTCCGAAAATTCGCAGGCCCAAAGCCATAAACTAACCAAAGAGAATCCATGCAGATTGCTTATAAGATCCACACCAGTATATACGACAACTGTGATTCAAAAGCCCAAACAAAAGACCAGGAGCACCACATATAGCAGAGAGACACTCTTTTTTTTTCGCGACAGAAAAGAAAGAAGCTCTCACGATCGCCCAACTTTGCCCCGCAGAAACAAAAGGTGCCTCTCTTTGAGGGCAGCCTTTTTGGAAGCATGCCAGTGCTTCACCCCTGCCAAACAACTCTTCCATAGAATCTGCAGGCGATGCACGTCGTCTCTCCCTTGTAGCACCAGACCATCGACGGATGAATAAAACTGCTGAGTAGGAGACTATGCAAAACGAAGTGGGTCTTACTTGTGAGATTGAAGAGCTTCTCCCCCGTCCCTTTGTAGTGGGCTTGCAGGCTGCTGTGGAGCTGTGCCATTTGGCAAACGAGCTTGAAAGCCAGGTTTGCTTGCTCCTCAGGTAAAGCCAAGAAGCCGTACCGTGGCCCATAAGCTTCCAATATTTCAGCCAGCTGCAGGTTCAACCGCAAAACGAGCCGGATTTGCTTGTGTTGATAGATACCCTCGTCCATTTGCTCTTCGAATAGAGCAAGAATTGCACTGTCCAAAGATTGAATATCGGAGCTCTTCCTCTCATCTTGGGAAATCCTTTTTTTGGTTGTATCATTGTAAGTTTCAGAAGTCGCTGGCGGAATGTGTATCTGGTTTCGTTGTCTCGCTGGTACTTCTTGATGAAGGAGTCGCAGTATTTCAAATTCGCCATGATACTCCCACCCAAACAATCGTGGACCACGATGCTGAGCACGGAGCCATAAAAAAACTGTATCCACCCCAAAAACATACAATGCATATAGTCCATCGTGATACAAAGTCCCGAAAAGCCAGGTAAAGAATACAGCTGGCATTATGGATTCCAGTGGGATCTCCAGTTGGTGGTGGTGAGGCACGAGGCTTGCCACGGCGAATTTGCACGATTGTCCATCCATGTTAGTGGTCCTTTGAAGGCGGCCCGACAAAGAGCACAAGGTTTGCTGTGATTGCTCCATCGTGGAACCTCCCGCCATTTCGCATAATAATCCAAGTCGCCAGCCATTTGAACCAGGACACCATAATATCCTCCGCATAGGTCGGTTCCCGCTCGTTCGCCCTCCTTTGTACTGGCCCCATACCTCTGTGCCGTGTAACAAACATTTTCTTACTTGTGAGCCAGGTTCATATATATCTACATATATATATCTACATGTGGTGAGAGGGTTTTTTACGTATACTGTGTGGTGATTTTTCTCACATCCGGTTCGTGCTGCTTTGGGATTCCACGGGTCCGTGGTTTTGTGGCTTATATATTTTTATACGATATTATATACTGTGTATATATATATATATATATCATCACCATCAAGGAAGCTGTTGGGTTAGGGTTGGATTTGAGAACAGGGCTCTCATACATAGGGTGTGTATGTATATAGTCACATATCTAAAAAAGGACCCACATCATAAAAAATCAAGAAAGACAAAAAGGCTTACAGCTTATAGGGTTCCCACAGGGTCCTAAAATGTAAGGGTTTCCAGATTTCTGGCACATGTGTACATATACAACAACACACCAGGCTGCTTCTTGCCTTGCCAATCCCGAGCAGGCCATTTACCGTTGTAAAGAATGTTGAAAGACCAATACATCACTTGCCAAAAAGTTTCCATTGTCCCAGCCCCCTCGCCGCCAGCCGGAATAATGAACTTCTCAAAAACGCCCCAAATGTAGAGGTTGCAATCGGCAGCAGATCGGCCGTCCGCTGTGGCCATCAGCGATACCCATGAAAAAGCCAAAACACTGCGAGCCCATATCTTGCCCACTCCAAAAACAGGAACTTCGTCGCCGTGTATGCAAAGGGGAATAGCCCTTTGCATCCAATTAGCTCGCGATTTTACCGCATGATTTGACATGCAAGGGTGTCCATTGAACGATCTCCAAAACCGAGGCAAAGCCTCCGCATCAGGCAACACAGAAGTAATCCATCCAGTCGTCGTCTTCCAAAGGTGGTGCATAATCTCGTGCGGAAGCAATATCATGGAAGTCGCCGTGCCTTCGACTTGTCCTGCTAAGGGGATATTAAATTCTGTCGGCATCGGAAGATTGGACTGCTGGGCCAATTGGTTGTCAATAGAAGATTGCAAATTTTTTCCATGCTTCACCTTGCTGAGCCTGTCCAAATCAGGAAGAATTTTCCCGTCCCTTGCATTTCTAATATCGGCAGCCGCTGCAACTGCAATTGCATGAATCATAGAGGCCGACAGGAGGCATTGTGCCAAATACGTCATCAGCAAATCGTGCAAAGAACTTGAGGTGGACTTCTCACTCACCGCCTGGCCCAATCTCTGTTGGACCCCACCCTTTCGTCGCTTTCGCTCGGGCCCTGCATCCTCCATGGTACCTTCTCTCCATATATAAATAAACAGAAAAGCACCTTTATGCAAAGTTGGTGTTTGTTGCCAGCTGAACTTTTGTGCCTTATTTCATACAGTGGTTTGTTCGCTATAGCCATAAAACATTTTATAAGGACGGGGCACACATGGTCAGACACACCGAGCATTGAGGCTGAGGCTTGTGAGCAAGTTATACATATATGTGTGGGCACCAAATATACTATACAAACAACAACAGAAAGCTTTTGCCCCAAACCCGCAAAACCCAAACCCCCTAAACCACACGGTCCACTGCCCCTCAATCTGGACGAAACAAATCTTGTGAGGGTTTATATATAAGGTTCAGGATTTAAGGGTTTATAGAGGGTTCAGGGGTTGGGGTTACGAAGGTTGTGTTGTGAGCTTCACAGGGTTTTGGAGGTATGGACTTTCATGGTTGATTCAATGCTTGAGGTTCGGAGGTATAGCTTTACACATGTGTGCACTCACACATGCAAAGCAGGCTACAACAACACCATCGGTGTTATATATACGCTAAAATTGAAGCTGAAAGTCACGAAGACCAACACCCCAACATGATTCAAAAGGTTATAGTTATACACGTCGTTGCT
>CAJNDT010000724.1:66193-208090 GCA_905221615.1 Symbiodinium sp. CCMP2592
CTACATCACATCACCCACCACAACACACACCACCTAGAAAAACATGAAAAAACATATTAATAATCAGAATTGAATTAATCTTTATCTATTTTTCTTACGAAATTAGAATTCTCCATATAGATTATCATATGAAGAGATTGAACAAAAGATAATTTAGATTATAGATTGATTCGGAAAATCTCAATAGGAATATATATATATATATATATTTTATCTAGATCGCGCGTATATTAAAAGAATTCCGACGCAAATTTGATGCATGGATAATTAATTATATATAGGAATTTTGATGAAATTATATCCCATTATCGGATCGAAAAGAGATAAAGATATACGTCTTTTTTTATATTCGAAATAAATCTAAGACGAAATTCAAAATATTAATATGAAGAAATAAATCCGAATATCTATGTCAAGGACCATACCAAGACTTATTTGATATTGGGCTTAAATCGACGTAATTTGCGATAAATCAGCTCTCCCCAAATTCGCTCCTAGATTCGCGCGAAATCGGTCCATCCACAAAAAAATCGACTCCCAGATAAACGTTGGATTTGAACGAATACAACGTGATATATCAAATCTGAACGAGACACGAGAGACTCTTCGCATAAGGTGAAGCAAACGTACACTGAAAAAAAACGAAAATTATAAGTGCCTTCCCTGTTCTAATGCGAGCTATATAAATATCAAACCGAACGGAAATTATATATCCACGCTAATTTTAAAAGATTCTTGTCGGATCATAATCATAAATCGCATCTTCAATATTGATTATAATCTCCCCTCCTTCGGAGACGTTCAAATCAGGATTAAAGATCGGCGACTTCTAAATTACTCCCGAAGCTACGCTGCCCCGATTGTCAGATTTGACCGTTATATGATGATATTATCATATGAATCTGCTGAAGAGCCGGTATCTAGGATTTATAAGAGATCTAGAAACAATTCTATACGAGGATCGTGCGAGATAGTAGAGATATATTATATCTAAGAATCTTAATCTAATTCGAAATTCTTATTATCCGGTCAAACTTCATTACTTAGGTCGCGATAATTCTATTAGTTCATCATATCACTGATAGATTAATATAACGATTATATTATTCATTTTCGGAATACTCATATCTATATCTAAACGAAACTTTTCAGTATCGCCATATAATTAATTCGTAAAGAGAAAATTTCGGAGCCCGCATAATCGTATCGGGACGAGGCTTTATATAATTGAAACGACTTAAGCCGACTATAATTTTACAAAAAATCTTTTCTCATTCCACCCACACCTACTCTTCTTCAATCTCCCATCACAATAAATCCCGATTCTTATTTCCCCACTACCGCTTATTCCCCCACAGTCCCTCCTCGCGAAAGCACAAGTATCACAATACGCGCTACAACGTGCAACGCAACGCACATCACAATATACAATATACACTACCCAACTTAACGCGCAACGTAACGCGCAATACAATGCGAAACGTACCAGCACGGTTCAACCGGATCTATACATACCACCCGGCTCTATAAAGATACACCCTCTCTAACCGGACCTATAATGCATGATCCAAAAATTTGAACCCATGTTCGTACTTGGCTTGAGAAATTTCAAGCTCTAGATGCGTTCCAGACGGTGAAAATGATGCATTGTGAAGAACTTTAGATGCAGAACCGTCCTGAGTTCAGTAATTCTGAACCGTCGATGGACCTGAAATCGCAAGAATGAATCCTCATCTCATTCTTACACCCCCTGCTCGGCTATTCCGGTGGCACACTGACTTCGAATTCAAACAGCGAAAGGAAAACTCCAACATTATAATACACAACGCAACGTGCCACTCATCGCAATAATCAACACCACGCAACCCACAACGCAACGTAACCGCGGTGCAACGCAACATGTATAACGCGACCCAACGCGTCACGCCACACAACACGCAACACGACACAGCACGCAACACGACACAACACGCAACACGACACAACACACAATACGATACAATTTAAACAGCGCGACTCAACGCAATGCGACCCAGCGCGACACAACGCAAAAGAACGCAATGCGACAGAACGCAATGCGACACAACAGAACGCAACGCGACAGATCGTAACGCGACAGAACGCAACGCGTCAGAACGCAATGCGATGCAACGCAACGCGACGCAATGCAACGTGATACAACGCAATGCAACATAACGCAACGTGACAGAACGTTAACGCGACACAACGCAACATAACGCAGCGACCCAACACAACGCGACCCAACAAAGCAACGCGACGCAATGCGACGCAAGGCAACACGACGCAACGCGACGCCACGCCACGAGTGACGCGATCCCACGCCACGCGACGCGACGCAGGACGCGACGCATTACTCGACGCGTGACGCATAACGCATGTCGCGACGCATGACGCAGGACGCATGACACGATGCGTGACGCATGACGCATGACGCGCTGCAGGACGCATGATACGACGCATGACGCATGACGCGACGCGACGCATGACGACACATGAGGACGCATGACGACACGTGACAATGCATGACGACGCATGACAGCGCATGACGCCAACCTACTAACCCAATCCTATATAGCCCAACCCAACCCAACCTAAGGCAATGCAACGTCGTAATAAATACATAAATAAATATATATATATATATATATGTATGTATATATGTATATATGTATATATGTATATTTCGGTTAAAAGCGTGCACTATTCTCAAATTAGATACTATATCTAAACTATCAGAGATCTGTTTATCGAACTCAGTATCCTTTTGACGATGATTGAACGAGGCTAAAGTTTGTGCATATTCACATATATGTTTCAATACTTCAGTCGTCGTATTTCGGCCGAAGGCGCGCAAAGGTTCAGCCGTCTGCAGAGCAGGTGATCAGTTCATCGCGCATGTGCGGCCTGGCCGTGCTTTCAACACCTCTCCCAGTTCCCAACCCAACAGTCCGACGGAAAGGCTGTGAACCTTGGGCTTACTTAGTCGTCTTGCTCTATGAAGCCTGTTCCACGATCCACAGTGTCCATCTGCCCCGCAAGATGAGAACTTGAAACTTCAAGCTAAAGCAGAAGTCCCAACAGTGACCCAATAGAACGCCTCACAAGGCCTCTGTGCTCTGGATCAACAATGCAGGAGGGACTGTGCTCTTCTGTTGGGGTGGTGGTGGTGGTGGTGGTGATGGTGGTGGTGGTGGGTGGCCTGGTTTTGCCGTACTGTGCGCTGCAACCGGGTTGCGACACCACAACAAACCTTGACTTCATGTTTGCCGAGGGAAGGCCTTAATTAATCAGCCCCCACAAATGCAACGGACTCTCTGCACCACGGGCAGGCGAATCGGCGCCCTGCAGGAACAGATATCTGCGAGCTCCGAGGGTTCGGAGTTTCGGGGGTTGTCAGGGCTCGGGCTGAGGATTCCAGGTGCAAGATTTCGCGTAGGACGTGAGCCTTAGCGGTTCAGGATCCCTGGACCCTAAATGCTAAATCCTCAAGAACAGCATTTTCAGATATTGTGTGAATTTTGCATCGAATTGCACCTTCAATAGTTTCGGATTTCCTTAAACGTACGTGAAGAGACCCGGCAGCCCAGCCCAGCCCAGCTAAAAAACAACACCAAAAGCAAAACCCCCCAAAACTCCGGACTCAAACCCTAAACAATTTCTATAAACCCCAAACCGCAAGAAGGCCAGTTCGACTGGAGGTGGCTCTTCCCTGCACGCCACGGAACTGTACGCCGGCGAGAAGGCTTGTCCTTCTACTTCCAGCGTGGTCTGCGGGTATTGGGTAAAAGCTTTGCGGATAAGCAGGGTCATAAGTTCTTCAATCAGCTTATCTGACTTCGGTGTATCTACGTCCACGAATGTGCCTTTACAGACACCTGTGAACTCTTTCAACCTTCACTTGCAGAGCCTTTACTTGAGTTGCGTGGCTTCGCACATTACACCTGGGATTTGGCAGCCCGGATTGTCAGGTTTAGGATTCTGCGGTTTGAAAACTAAGTGGTCTCTGGAGAAGTTTAGGCTGAATCCAGGTTGACACGATAGGGGCGGAGGTGCAAGAGAAACAGGTTCATGACGGTAGTGCATTACATAAGTCAATACTGTCTGAGCAAAACCAAGACAGCACAACGGAAACACAGACTGTAACCACTTTACAAAACAACATAATACAATGTTGCAAGACAACACAAGGTAGGAAAGGTTCAAGGCCCAGCACCATCGCAGTTCGGCAATCCCAGCAATGTTGTTCATGGAAAGCCCAGAAAAGTATTAGGGACGTATACTACATTCCGATCCTAGATAGATAGTCTAGTGCAGGATTACGTATGCTCATCAGCAGTAAGCCTAGCATGCAGGTAAAGTCTCCATCTCAGAACCTGCATCTGTCTAACTCTGGCACTCTTCGGAAAGGCTATGGAACCAGTTCATTGCTTAGGACTTGAAATTGCGTGGCTTAGAATTCTTGCATTTGGGCTTGTAGTTCAAGTCCCGCGGTCTACGTTCTATGTTCTAGGATTCAAGCATTGGCTCTTGGAGTTCGGCGTTTAGGATTGTTTGTGCTTGTCTGCCTTAGGATTGAGCTTTTGGGGGTTTGAGGCTCAGGTTGTGTTTCGCCTGTCCTCCAACAGCCCATACTTATGACGCAAACAATAGACCTGGGCGTGTCAGGCTTCGAAGGACATGAAGGATGCAATCTACTATAGGGCCCTAAATAATTACCTATACCATCGTTGGGGGTTCCTGACTATAAGTATACTATAATGGGCCCACACACCCTACTCTAATTATTGCGGCCCCTACACCATTTAGAATCGGGTGTCGGGGTATATCAGCAGTTCTCTAAGTTACCTTTCCATCAGGGCGCTGTGCTATTTGGGGACCTAAAAGCTGCCCTAGCTTAGAGAACTACCCATACTCTTGTATAAGCATAATAAGGAACTCTAGGGATGAATATTGAAAGCTATTCCGGCTTCTATAGTAAAGCTTAGGCTTCTACATTCGCTTGCAGCGACCTCACGATTGTCGGGGAGTTTAGGGTTTAGGGTTGAGGGTTCCCTACTAGGCTAAACTTCAAACCTTAAGTCGATTTTTGTCGCATGATCCTCCGAGTGTGGAATTCTGCTTCACAGTTCTGCGGGTTTGGCGTTTAAGGCCTCGGATGCTTTGTAGGGGCCTGAAACTGGCCTGAATAATCAGAATCGCATGTGGGGGTATCTCATGGTATAACCACATAGGGACTGGAGGAGGGGAGGGCCCTCGATTTTATGGTTTAGGGCCTTAGGCTTTAAGAACAAATCAAAGACAGCCAGCCAATGAACCCAAAGATTCGTTCCGCCGGCTTAAGGGTTACAGGGTTCGCCAGTGTCGTTGGCGCCCCGGGCACTGATGCAACGAAGGAAACTCTCCCTTCAGCGGCTGCTGCTCACTCCCTAATCAGCTGTATCCCGTTCTTGTTTTGGGTTTGACGTGGCTTTTGTGCCCCGGATTAATTCCGAAATTGCAATCTTCAAAAAAAGGCCCGCCGGCTACGCAAGCTCAGAGCATGTCATCCAACTGAGTCTTGATGGCCTTCAAATCGTCTTCCTGACGTACCAGTGCCGGGGCATAGACAAGCACAGGGAGCGAGTACAGTCATCCCCTCCTGCGTCCCGCTGTTCTGGCAGCAGATGCAACTTGTCTAAAGCCGTTCTTGGCCGCTGTTGCTGCTTGCTTCTTCTCGTCCGGGTTGCACAAGGCAATCTGCATCCCTTCCTCCCAGGAATTGCCCTAAACCCTAAACCCTAAGGAATTGGAGGAAACATGGCCACATCCCGTCCTTTCTTCATCGGTCACGAAAGGCTTTGGCGGTGGCGTCTGCATGGCACTGTTCCTGAAACCACGCTTTGAAGTGTGCACGACCGAGGCGTCCCTGGAAGTGCTCGTCTATGTCTCTGGGCGCTTTAGCCGACGAGTTGGGGACGGAAAGGTTTCCATCTGTAACATGGACATGCTGATTGGTAACTTGTGCGGGATATACCTCTGGCGCATCAAACACTTTGGGATCGGATCAACTGAGACACTGGGGCCTGCGGGTCTGGGGGGAAATTGATTGTTTAAAGTCCAAAGGCAACCCGAAGTACAAGTCCATATAGGATTCACCTTCTCCAGATTTTGCTTCATCTTTTTTGCCGCCAGGTCCCAGTGTCCTGCAATGCACTTAAAAATTTATTTGATTGCGACGCAAGCCAGTTTACAATTTAGGAATTTCTCAGCACGATGCGGTATAGCCATAGATGAGTCCAGCGGAAGATTATACCAAAGGACGAATCGTGAAGATATGACTCATGGCATGGCGAAAGCTCTGACAAACCGGCTTCTCAACACCGGGGCTAGCAAAGGAAGAGCTTTGCGGAGCCTGTACAAACACAACCAGAGCCTCATGTCCAGAAGCCCCTGCACCTCCAAATGCTCAACCCTACAGCCCGTGCTAGCGCGCAAAGCCCACAAGCTCAAGATTATTGACAGCTCCACTTCTGACAAAAACCTCACTTCTGAACCCCCTATACCTATGAACCTCCCTGAAACCACGATATGCTGTAAACCTTACGCCCTTATTGTACTCAACAGTCGCAATTGGAGGCCGCGGCTGGGTTCACATTCCACCAGTTGAAGGCAATCGCCCTCTCAGCCTTACAGGGAGGCGGAACTCGGATGGCGGAAAATCGGGCATTTAGGCTCCTTTAGGGGCTCTGGGACGGCTTTACTTTGCTGCTCTCGGGTTTGTCGGGGTTGCCTGTATTGCCCCAAGAAGCTCTTATCCAGGGCCCTTGCAACAAGGATGGTGCTATTTTGGGTCTACGCTATGGCCTGAGACTGCCATGTCTAGTCGGTGCAGGGTTGTGGGAAGAGCGGGGCAAAGAAGCACTGTAGGTTTTGCTGGAACTCCTAATTTCAGAGCCTTGGAGGTATGGTAGAAGCGGAAAGTGCTAAAGGAGGCGCATCTCACTTTTTGGGTCCTCGGAATGGTTGGAGTTGGGGCATACCCAGCTAGCATTTTCAGGTCATTTACGGTGTAGCTGTTGAGATTTGAAACCCAGAACCTCAGCACCAAACCCTCAATTCAACCCAAGCCTAATCCCGAGTCCAAATCCTAAACCCGAATGCCAGAACCCAAATCCCCTCTACCCTGATCCAGTTGGGGGCTTCAAGGGGGTTCTAAATGAACTACAGGGCCGCACCTGGGGATTTTTTAGCAAGCTCCTGTAGGTATGGCCAGCTTGTAAATCTCCGCAGAAAGCTCGGACACCGTGCACAATGAAGTTTCATTGAAATGCCTAGAAAACGGCAAGCTTCCAACTTCAACCCCCCTAAACCCCAATTCCTAAACCAGCACCCCAACGAAGACTACGCGAAGCTCCAAGCCCCCACACCCCGAGTCCTCAGCCCTCTGCAGCCCGCGAGGATGACACGCAACATTAAATCTAAGCCGGAACCGCTAGAGTAGTGTTCCTTTAACGGGCTCTACAAGGGGGCTACCAAAAAGGCTCATTAAAAGGATTTCAGGGTGTGGAGCCCGAATAACTAGAACAAGGCTTTGGGGTACACTTTTGTTATCACCTTAATACAACCCTTAAAGGAGCTCCTATAAAGTAACCCTTCGTAGTTTTGGGATCCTCTCGGCAGCTATTCCGGCTCCCATAGCCCAAAAGCTTGAATTTCCACGGCCTCCTGGTAGGTCCTTCCTTCGTACCAGACCTCCAGTCCGGTTTTAGGGTTTAATGTAAGGGCCTTAAGTAGAATAGGGTTTTGGGCGCACTATACTATAGTTATCACAAGGAGCCCCCCAAAATAGTATCGGAGCTTTACCGATGTTTTGAGGCTCCGATTGCATCTATTGCTGAAGCTTTCTGCAAAGGACCTCCTCAGTCAATGTTAAACCCTGGCCCCATTGTGAATCGTTCCCAGCATTACCAGGCTCTTCTCCCAACAAGACAAGCACCCCCACCCCTGGCCCCGACCACTTTGGCTAGTCGGTTTGGCCATTTTTATGCCGGTTGAATGCAACATCTTGCAAAATCTAGGGTTTGAGAGCCTGGAGGTCCGCGAACGGCTTGTCTGTTGCAGGCCCGCTCAACTTCAAACATCCCCATGTAGAGAGCTTCCAAGCCCATAATTCAGAAATGGAAAAGAAGGTCTGTGTCAGGCCCCAAGCCGGAATGAAGGCGTCTCATAACCGCTCCCACGGACGCCCGCCAAATTCTCATCCTGATATAGAGTAGCCTAAGAAACGAACAATAGCATTTCACTCGGGCTCCTTACTACAAGAATCCATATAGGAGCCCACAAGCCGATTCCTGAGCGCTTCGGAATTCTCAGCTGGCGGCATGGTCGCGGCTATTTTCTCTTTCGCAGACCCTCCTGGGCATCGTGAGGTCTTCGCGGCAAATTGGGTTGAGGCTTCGGTTCGGGGAGTCGGTCTGCCTTCTTTCTTTGCTTCTTGTTTTGCTTGAACATCCGAGAAATTGACACGCTAAGATGTGATGGCAAAGTAGTGAGCCGAAGCCCTGCGAGCCCGGCGAAATTTCATGTCCAATGCTAAAACTGCAACTCGATGTCTTTTTTAGAATATTGTTTCTGGAAATTATATGAGCAATCATGGCGCTGGAAAAAGGTCTCCGGGTATACCTTACTAGACTACGTAGGCCTTTGCAGTAGCGCCAGCACTCCTCGGTTTGCTCGAAAGGCCTGGGATATTTCAGGGCCGCAGTACCGTGGTCGCCTGGAAACTCTGAGTGTAGCTTCAATAAATTCTTCTAAAGCCTGTGCACCGATGGGCTCGCCATGATCGCTTACTGCTGACAGCGGCTTAAAAAAGAACATCCGGTTGAGTTGTCGCTGGTGCTTTATTGCGGTACTTCTGGAAACTTTAACTCCCGAGCGATGCAAGACCGAGACCTTTTCATGGCTGCTTGTCTCTCTCTCTCTCTCTCTCTGCGCCTCTGTTTGCCGATTCTCCAAATTCTAAACCCCAAAGTGTGTCACGGAACTCATTGAGTCGAGGCAGCTCGCGGCGCTGATACTGTCCATCCAATCCACGTCGCCACTGCTACGCGGCTACACTTCAAGGGGAATTTGGCACTGGATGCCTTAAGCTGATCCCTGGCCTCTTGTGGGTTACACCATTATGGGCCATTATGGGATCCCCAAAGAATACGTGCCACTTATCACAAGGATGCCAAAACATCTAAATTTCGACAGCCCCGTCTAGAGATGATGCGTTCCTTGCCCAACTTGCACGTTCAATGGCCCACGTTCAATGGCCCCACTGCATCCAAGTCTCGTCTCCCTCTCCAAGGAAACCGTGAATACCACGGAGCCCTGAGCGCAGGAAAGCGAGCAGGCCAAACGACACCAGGCTCAGAATATCTGAAGTTCTTATCCCATCAAATGATCAGACTGGCGGGGAAATAGGAAATAGGAAATCGAAAAGTGGTAGCCCAAACAGGGCACATCCAAACTCGAAGAGCCTGAAAGTTGTAGGCGCACTACTCTGCAAACAAGAAACCCGAAAACTGAGACATGCTTCTGACCCAATTCCCTGACCCCACATATAGCTTGGTCTGATTGACTAAGTTGTCAGCGCAAGTTGTCAGTGTTGCAGATGTGAGGTTCAGGTCGCTGTATCCAAGCCCGATGGCCAGTGATTCAATTCAGCTGGCGAGGGCTACACGCATACCCGCACACTGTGCTGTACAACGCAACCTATGATACTCCTCTGGAGCCGTTGGCAGAATCGACCTCAACAGCTTCAACAAAATGCTCGCTCAATCCATCTACCAGGACTCCTGAAAATTTGATTCTTCTTCTTCATCTTTCGTACCCTCCCGGTAAACCCTAACGCAGGAGGGGCTTCATATTGGCTTTGTCCCAGGAAGCCTGCGGAATACCATTATCATTGCTCTGTATTCCGACTCCTAGATGACCATGACTCATTGAAAGCTTTCCGATCCAAAACCCATTGCTCAGCCGAAGGCAACTATCACGAGGAAGACGCAGAAGCGGAAAACGTGAGGGTCTCCAGCACGTTGCCTCGAAGCTTCGTACTCCCAAGGCCGGTTTTGCGTCTGAGGCTTACTGAAAGTTGAGGGGTTGGGTCTCGTAACTTCTGTCGCTTCCGGTTTTCAAGTTTTTTGGTTCAAATTCTGCTAAAGCTTTAGAGTCTGTCACCCTCGGGCTTAAGGCTTCATGGGCCAGATGCCTCCGGCTGCTGATTGCTGGAAAGCGCCTGCAGGCCCTGATCTCTTCCGGTTGATGCCGTGCAGTATTTGGGAGTTTCCCAAATGGGGGACCCTAGGATAGTACCCTAAATAGTAGGATCCCTATTATAAGGACTCCAAAATAAGGTACGCCTGATTTTTGGGAACTCCCATTTCGTACTGCCTGCTGCAGGGTTGAGGATTAACAACTTCAGCTTGGGTGATGTCTGCTACTCACACTCGCAGCCCGCAGCATTTTGGGCTTGACACGGGGTTAAGAATGCAGCCCTCGTGAGGCAATGAGTGAACTCGTTGCCCACACATACGACATGCGAAGCCCTGGAAACAAGTGCCGTGCAAACCTCAAGCCACCGAAGCTCAAGTCTTGTGGCTGTTACAGGGATGGAACCCTGTGCGACCCTTGAAATGCCAAACCCTACACCCAACATTCTTTAAAACCCGGCAGCCTTGTACGACTCGGCCTACAAAGAGATATTGAACTCTTATCGTCCTTATTCATGTCTCTTCAGATCTATGCCTACAGTCCAAGGCACGCCCAGTGCAGAATGCAAACGCCGAGCCTCAGCAAGCGAGCTTGAAATCTGACTTCAAAGCTGTCGGTAGAGAATCTTGCGGGACTCAGGACGTCCAGTAGGTTTTGGGTGCTTGGCATTTCGGACTTAGGATGAATGGAGTCAGTGCGGAGCTTGCATTTTGGGGCTCGGCTTTGTTCTAGGTTGAGGCTCCAGAACTTGCCACCGTAGACAAAGAAACTGCTGTTTTCGACCGCCTTCACGAGCTGTAAACGATCATTGCCCGAGCTTGGTGCAATGCATGGTGCCCGTCACTAGCAGGGTTCGGGCAAAAGTTTCGGCAAACCAGGTCTCACTCCCTGCTACAAGAGAGTTTCAGAAGAGAGTTCGGAAAACGGAGTCTGTGTGTTTATTGGCAGCTTTGGAAAGCAATGGTAGTTGCAGTCTTGCGATTCTACGCTAAGCCATTTATCCTGCGCAAGACACAGCGGGAAAAGGCTCTCACTTGCACGGCTTAAGTATCGCTTGCGCCGCAATGGGGACTTGTGAACATAAGTGATGCCTCAGTGTGATGAAGTGGTTCACCGGTTAAAGATTTAAGGCGTAGGTATCGGACTTGGTACCAAACTCAAGTCTATCAAAACAGAATGCCAAGTCGCATGGCGATGGGCACCCCTTGCGCACGGGACGCAACCGCATCCAACCTGTGGAACTCGTCTTGTAGGCTTAGGGTGTAGAGTGTATGGGGCTGAAGCATTACTGCAAGGCTTAGTTTAAGGTGTGTTACAAGTGCTCTGGCAGCGGTTTGCGGATTCAAAGTGCCCGGGTTTCGTTAAACTGAGTGGACCTAAAAGAGGGGCCAAAATAATCAGAATAGGGTGTTGTGGCCCGTTATACTATGACTATAATAATGTAAGAAGGAAACCCCGAAATAGTATGGGTAATTATTAAAGCCCCTATATTAGTTTCCATGCCGCCTTGAAACACATCATAACAGTCTGGCTGGTGATCGGAGGCAGGGCCAAGCAGTCCCTAACACGAAACCCTAATCTAGGGGCCTACATAATTACCAATACCTTTTTTGGGGGTTCCTTTTTATAGTTATAGTATATTGGGCCCCCAAACCTTATTCTAGTTATTGAAGCCCCTATAGTACCCCGCAGACTTGCTTCGTATGTCGCCGCTGGGTTCTGCTTTTGCTTGTCACACAAACTTGTCTCGCCAACATGTCTGAAGCAAGCACAGCCTCTGAAAACTGCGTGCGCACCTTCTCTACATCAAACCTTCCACCTACACTTACCAAATCCAGGTCCTTCCCTCACACACTCAAGATCGATACACAAACCCTACAAAGACGTGCACAATTACCACGCAAATTCTAGATCCTGTGCAAAACCCTGTTGTAAACCCCACGTAAATAGTAGACGCCTCATATCGAAGCATAGCAAGAACCTACTCGATGCTGCAGGCCCCCAACGACCGCGCCTGTCTGTTGAGAAGTATGTCTCGCGGCTGAGTGCCAAGTAAACATACCTTGCCAGGATTAAGGCTTTAGGGCGTGAGACTTGGGGAACAGGACTTAAGGTATAGGTTGTGACTTTAAGGATACACGGGATTTTGGCTCTTTGAGCGGAGAGCTCTCATAAGCTAACGTCGGACGCAGCAGCCGCGAAGTCTTGGGATCCATGTGGGAGTTTCCGAAAATAGAGGATCCTAGTGTAATACCCTAAATAGTAGGATCCTTATTATAAGGAGCCCAAAAAAGAGCCCTAATCTTCTGAAAATCCCATGTTTTGCACATCGAACCGACCGCTGCTCTTCACCGACGATCCGCGTCCGCAGGGACTTCTGCGCCAAATGCTACCAGTGTAGTTTGCACCCCATACTTGCTGTACGTCCTCTGGGGAAGTTGTATATACACTAGTTAGACTGAGGAGGGAGGAGTACTACTCGTGCCCTTCAGGCTTCTATATTGCACACCGTCAAAATCATGTCAACATCAGGGCTTCTTGTACTGGATCTTCAGTCATAAAGAACCTTGCCCACTGATTACCACAAAGTCCATCTCCTCCCAAGATGTGTGCTGGGTGGGGTTCAGGGCTGCAGGGTTTAGGATCCCTCAAATACAAGGGCTCCCTTGATCAACCAGGATATTCTCGATACTGTTTCCTGCAGGACCACCTCATGCCTGAAATGTCCCAACCCTTGGACTTAGAAAGATCCGAGCTGAGAGCAACCATCAACACATCGAGAATGCATCGAACTCCGAGAGTGCGACTGGTTGATGAAAACCATCGCCAAAGCCCATGCCTCGGCTAAGTGCTTCACTGCACCAGAAGCCACTGCAACTGTCTGGTGCTCAGTAGGGAATGGGGGAATGGATCTCTGTAGTAGTACCTCTAAAATCCCCAATAATAGTCTCCCAAATCCTTTCCCCCAGTCCCTACTAAGAAGCAGACAGAGCAGGGCTCCCTCCACAGGGTTCAGGGCTTTGGGTTTGCGGTTGTGGGCCTTTGTTTGTAGTTTAGGTTTTTGGTGTTGGGCTCAGGGAGGAGGGAACTCCCGGAAGCATTGCAACACGCAAAGCCCCGGCACCCGAAGCCCTAAACTTGGAACCCCCAAGCCGTAAACCGCCCTGCTCCCTAAACGCCTGAGGCTAAACGTCGAACCTGAGACCTGGACCGTGGTAGATATCGGGGTTGACAAGAAGCGAGCTTTGCAAGGACTGTTTGGTGGTAGGAGGGTTTGATATGGTTTCAGGGTAGGATACTTTGGCAGAAGATTCGTTTCTGGTAGGGTTTGTGGGCTTCTGGAAGCCCTGCTGACCTCTATGTCGAACCCTGTCACCTCTCAAATAACCCCGAACCCTCAACGACAAAGATCTAGTAAGGCCGCGGCCACATCCAGTGTGAAGACCCAGACGGCTGCTGAGCCGTGGATGAAAAGGCAGAAGCAGGAGGTTGTCATCATCACGACCTGACGGTTTGGGGCTTTCTACAGGGCTAAACTCCTGACCCACCGACACCGTGACGGGTGTGCGAACTTGGTTCGTGCAGACAATGCCCGCTCTTAACCTGAGCCAGATCCCAAACCCTGGAACCCTGGAAAGTCCCAAAATCCAAAGACCTGCATCCGAAAACCAATGCCCTAAACCCTGAACATCCCTGAACCCCACACAGTTGACCCTTTAGGCGACATTTTCAACTCCAAACTCGAAGCCTCAACCCACTGAAGCCCCAAACTTCAAGCCGCGAAGAGTTCTAAGCTGCCCGCGATGGCGGCGTAGTCGTATTGCAGCCACCACTCTGGTGGTTCGAAAGCCTGCATCGCGTGGCTATCATGTTTCGTGTCGTAATCGTCTGGTGGAGATTCGCAGGTGGTACGCCAATTACAGGCTTTAGGTTTATGAGAACATACCCCGACAATCTACATTAAGGTCTTATGGTTGACTTTATGGACGAGGCTCCTTCGATTTGCGGACCATGTTACCTGGAGGCCCGCAGACCCCAAAGGTCGCACCATACTTGAGAGAAATGATTTATGGCGATCCTCTCATGAGGATGACCATAAGTAGCGATCGTTGAGCACTCAGCACCTACTTCTGAGGGGAGTGCGAGCTTTGCATCCGGCCCCTAGGAGGGCAGCTTGCTGAGTAGAGGTGAACATTGCAACCAATCAGAAGGCGTTCCAATCAGTTAGCAGAGGAATGGTATCCTGAAGAAAAGTATTCTAAACCCTAAAACAAACGAAAGCGACCCCAGTCCCTGCGCCCTACACCCTAAAACCCAAAGACCCTAAACCCTAAGACACCGTAAACCCTAAACCCTAAGAAACCCTAAACCCTAAACCCAAAGACCCTAAACCCTACACTTTGCCTGCTCAGCTTTGAATCGTAGCTTTGCCCATTCTCTGCTGGTAGAACTCCTGCCATGATTTGGAAGCTTCAACAAAGGGTTTAGGGTTTAGGGTTTTAGGGTTTGGGGTTTAGGGTTTAGGGTACCTGTATATATGCACTTGAACTCGTCGAACCCTTCTCAGTAAAAGGTCACCTACACAAAGATTGAATAGAAGGGCACCTAGACAAAGTACCCCCCCAAGTTGAAGAAAACTGCTAGTGCCGGGTTTGATCTTTTGCTTACATGTGGAGAGTTTGGAGAGCGTTGTAGGGCAGTTCGGCTCTAGGCGCTGAGGATTGCGAGGTTTCCCACGGGCTTAGGTTTACAAGTCTGCCGACCCAAAACAAAAACTCTAAACGCCTAAACTCAAAATCCTGAACCCAAATAGGCACTGAAGGGCCCTGAGCCTTAAACCCATGAATCCTAAACCCGAAACTCCTGAACCCAATTTCAATACCGTAGCTCTGAAGCCTCCAAAGCCCCCCCCGGCATTACCAAATAAGGGCCTTCGCACACCCTGTGCCCCTTATAGTTCCCTTAGTGTAATCCTCTTGACCTAAGAGTAACCTAGGAACAAAAAGGGTGCCCTTTTTGGTTTAAAGGGTGTTATACGGGAACCTACACCCCAAAAAAGGGAATAAGGGCCTACTCTGGGTCCTAGTCCTTATGGGAACCATGAGTCCCTCTATTACAGAACCCGAAACCTTTTGGGCTCTTTCAGCGGCCGCTTAAAGTCTTCACGAAACAAACTTCCCAAAGACTTCACGAACACTGCAGCTCAGAAGTGGAGAGAACTTATAGTAAAATACACTCTTCTTCTCACACCAGGCAGAAAGAAAAGTACCAATACCCTAATCCCAAATTCTTATACTTCAAAACCATAAATCCAACACCCATTCCGACGCCTAAGTTAGCACCACCACCCCTCAACAAAAACAAAAACACGCCGAGAGGGCAGATACTCCCAGAGCAGCATCACGCGGCCCTTCAACCAAAGCAATCCATAGAACACCTGGGTTTCGGGGGAGTGGGTAAAGGCTGAAGGCTAGGCTCTTGTCATTTTCGAGAGTTGGGCGGTGTTAAGCTTGGGGGAGCTTCGGGGTGCTGGGATTTAGGGCTTAGGGCTCCGGAGATGTGGCTTTGGGTGTCGGACACCTGAGCAAAGCTCCAACCAACGACCACACTGGAGCGACACATATCAGAACTCCTCAAACCCCTGAACCCTAAACCCTCAACCCTAAACCCTAAGCCGGGAAGAACACAGTATAGCTCTGGGAGCGGTAGCAGAATCTCTTTCGGGGTGTACCCTTGAACAACACCTAATCCGAGCAAGGGTGCAGCAACTCAAATTTCTCAAAGAACTGCCTCTTGATGGCGTTCAGTCTTTAGTGCCAGGAAAAACACCAAGTGATATAATTCCGGACGAACACTCCTCATAGACCTGTGCACCCTTGTCAACAAACCCTTCAGGAACTTGCTCCGTTGCTTGGAAGCAGGCGGGAAAAATTGCATAGCTCACCAAGGAGCCGCGGACGAACCTTTGCATGCGACCGAGTTGGGGCCTTCTAATGTTTTCAATGCATATATCAGCATTACAACCTACATGTTTATCAATATCTTGATTGCCAATAACTTATTTTTCATGTTTGCTTTAATTGGGGGCTCTTTATCAGAATGATGCAGTTTGAAGGGGCTCATCACGGGAGCAGGTGGCCCCATGCGCTAGAGTTACAGAATTGTCATCCTTACAGCTCCCTCTCGGCAGATTCTGTCAGACTTGAAATCGAAAGCTTTCAAGGCCCAACCGTTCAGACCTAACGTCTGACTTGTAGTCCCGAAACCCCTATAGTCCTTAAAGTCTAAGGCCCAGGTCCTAAACCCTAAGCCCTAAACGCTCGTGACTAAACCCGAAATGCTTGAGCTTCGTCAGGGGGGAAAGGACGACGATGATGATGGGCTGGGTCGTTATGGTTCGAAATCATAATGCGCACTGTTGCGGTCAGAGCACTTGATTGATCACAGAACCCCTCCGATATAGTTCGTATACAAATAATATGCCACATGCAACACACCGCCATCAACTCGAACTCATGCCATCTCAAACACCCTTAACACTAGAGACATAAAGCCCTGAACCGTCAGTCCAAAACCCTAGATCCCAAACTCCAAACCCTGCAATAAGAGCACAGCTCAATCTTTGGAAGCTCGGTGCCCCGACACGAGCATCTGGTTTCCCAGTGCTGCCTCGTAGAGCACTCGCTGCAAGGCGTCGTCCTTTCTCGACCGTCGGCTATTCTGTGTTTCTTGTGGGGTTCAAGGTTCTTTTTTTTTTTATGAGGGCCCTTTTCCTCCTTGCTACAGTCGGTTCAAGGTTCAGGGTCTCGGATTTTAGGGTTCGGGGCTTTGGGGTTCAGGGCTGTGGGATTGTGGGGTTTTGGTGAAAGTTGACAGAAGCTTTCCGGTTTAGGCTTTGGCCTTGGGGTTTCGGAGGCTCTCAGGGTTGAAGAGCTCGGTTTAGTGGGTTTAAGGCTTTCTGCTTTAAGGTTTCTTGTTTGGGGCCTAGGCTTTGTTAATAGTTGGGTTTTCTTGTTCTGCTTAATTAGCGGTTAGGGTTGAAGTTTAGCGCTGACATACCTTGAACCCTTGAACTCTCAGAGCGCAACATCCGACGCCCTGGACCCTAAGTTGTGAGCTCGCAGCTTTCAGCTTTGAAGCGCTGAGGGTGCTCGGGCGCGTGCCGGCTTCTTGCTGAAGGTGGCCGTGATGACCTCAGTCGAGCCACAGGCTGTGTTATGTAGGCTTCGGGACATGGGTTTAAGCTGTGGATCTTCTGCTCCCGCTCCTGCAGCTTCCATTAACACGACTTCGACGACTGCTTGCGACTGCTACAGATGCTAGTCTGCTTCTGATACGCTTACTCGTAGTCTTGCTACTCTCAACGGGCTTTTGGCTCGTACTGCTGCTGCTGCTTCTGCCGCTACGCGTAAACATCAAAGTCCCTGTAGCTCTTAACACTGCAAAGTGGCAATAGCCGAAAACTAGGTTTTGAAAGCACTAAATACAATATTCCGCTGCCGGTTGTTCAGACAGGTTATGCAACTAGTGAAAAGCTGGTGGGATGAACATGAGAAGGTGTGTGGAGAAAGCTTCCCGCAGCATCCGAGCCGAATTTCAAGGTGTAAGCGGTTTCGGCTTTATTCGTGGAGGTAGGGTTGCATTTTCGAAAAGCTTATCGATGTCTCGTTGGGTCAGGCTTTGGGCTTCATCGTTGGCTTTGAGGAAAGAGACGCATACACAGTGAAGCTCCTACAAAAATCAAGCTTTGGGTGGCCGGAACAGTAACAGAGCGGCCTTAATTCGGGGTATTGTAGCATCAACATGCAGTGACTGTAGGGACATGTAGGGACTATCAGAAAATGTTACTGCTAGAGGGGCATGCGAAGCAGGATTTACCTGCAATTGTACCTAGGACCTAAGAGAACTCTCGAAGCCAACCACCCCAAACTCCCGAGATCCAATCAGCACAGGACACCTGAAGCCACAAACCCAAACTACAAATCCGAAAACTGCAAATTCAGAAGCGTCTACTAGTTGCTTCTAGCATGAAGATGCTAGGCACGCTGCCCCAAAATTGAAGAGAGTGTTGATCAAGGTGATGAGCTGGCAATGGCATGGAGTGCTGCACTTCTGGATGAAGTCGTCGCGGTTGTGAAAGGATAGAAAAGGTATCTACACAATTTCTACTGAGATCTCATGATTGGCCTGCCATTGCCCTTTATGGGACCTTCGAAATCGAGCACTGTGATTTAGGTTTTGGAATCAAGGGGGTGATCGTGAATTATGGTGCATTGCTTCATAGCAAGGGTTGAGACCTAGTTGGGGAAGGCCGTACCAAAACCGCCAGCTCTACATGCCGGCCACAGGAACGGGGTTGGCTTTTCCTTGCGGAAGCTTGAAACATGGTGGTTAGAAACCACGGCTTGGAATTCTTGAACTAAGGATCTCGATCCGCGGACAAAGGCTTGTAGATCTACCCAATCTACCCAAGCCCAGTCCCTCATCCCCTAAGCCAGCAGCCAGAAGCACTTAACATCTTTCAGTATTTCTGATACATCCAAACTGACACGGTTCTGCAACGAGGAGACTAAGAAGAGCAATGTCTGCACCTCATGGAGATCGTCGGTTCCCTGCCTGATAGTGCTCTACCTATCCCCAAGGGCTCCAAGGCCCAAATCCGTAGAGGTGCCTCAGAACCATGATTGCATGCTGTAAATTTGAATGGTAGGATCCCTAATGAATATTCTATTACTTACCGTTGAGGCCTGAACCCCGAAAGACTCCGAACTCCGTACCCAAAGCCCTGCAGCACCCAAATCAACGAAGGCGAGCGCGGCTGTGTACCATCGAAAGACATATGCATCTCTGTCGGCCTCATGGAAGTCAGACGACAAACAGGCATAACCCCTAAACCCTAGACCTGAAGGAGCCTCGAAGCTTGGTTTGGAATTCAGGTTTCATGGACTGCTGATGAATAACTCTCTTCCTAACTTTACTTTGGTCTTAAGTAGGGATCTGCCCTTCCGAACAGCGAAGTTATTGATCGGGGGTCTGCACTATGGAGGGTGCTGTTGATCAGCCATTTTTAAGGCAACGTGCCTGTGTGAATGAAGTGGGCTTAGGCTTCGGGCGTCGAAGTTGTTGCGAAAGCTTCAACGTTTGAGTTCCTGAGAGGCTCGAAGCTAACGCATGCAGACACCAAAGGGGTGGTTGTCAAAATTAGGGTCCCTTTTTGAGTAGCTATTAGAATACGGCACCTACTATTTAGGGCACCTTAAGTTTGACAACCACCCAAAGATATTCGCTGTGCAACTCTGTTGCTCATCTTAGACGGTGTAGACACAGCGAGAGATGCAGTTGTTCTTGTGTTTGCATAAACCTCACCGCAACCTAGGCAACCCAGAAGCGACCCTCAACAATCCTCGCAGCGCCCCTGACAAGGCGATGGAACATCTGCCAAACACCCGCATCTGGCAAGGCAACTGAGCTCAATCCCAAGAATCTTCAAGGACCGAGAGCACCAGCAGGCATAGATTCCCATAGACCAAAGGACAGAACACAGCCACAATAAACTTTACCTGAACCTCAAAATCCTGCAAGCTACACCCAAGCCAATCCGTGACTTGACTTCGGGCCTTCAGTCTGTACCCAACGTCCATGGCGCAGGACCAGACGATCCTGAGCTACTTTTCTAGGATTTCGCGGATTTGCAGTCGTTTATCTAAATTGGGGTTAGCTGTGAGGCCCCGACCTTCTCTAGCGACTCTAGCCTCAAAACCATTTGGTACAACATCGGCCGATGGCTTCTCCACATGTATAAGTGTAACCTATCCGTACCCCTATTCTCATTATGAACCTGAATCCGAAACACAAACCGGGGTTGCTTTTGTAGACTAGCGAGGGTGTTCAAGTGACACAAGTTGCTGGAAACCTGAAGTGGCGTGAACTGTCCGTAACAGGGAAACCTACCCAAACACCCGAATTCTCAACCGCCTAAACCCAACATCCGCCAAAACCCTGGAACCCTTAAGTCCACGAGCCTGTGCCTAAACCCTAAACCCTGAACCCTAAACCCTCAACGTCCCGAAACTCCGCATCACTTGAACTCCCAGCCCCTCCGAGCCCCTCAAGCTCAAAACTCAGCTGGGCTTCTGATTGATCAGAAGGTTTCCCAAGGAAGCCGAGATCGTCACCTCAGCAAAACGCCGGAGACGTAGGGTACAAGCTTTCGCGATGTGGGGCTGAGGCCTTGCAGGGTTTCAGATTCCGGAGTTTCCGAAAAGGAGGGACCCTAAGAATAGTCTCCTGAATAGTAGGATCCTTATTATGAGGCCCCCCAAAATTCGGTACCCCCTCCTTTTCGGAAACCCCCATTTGGGGTTTCAAAGTATTTGGGGATCTTGGGCCTCGAGTTTTGGTTGCTCAGGAAGTAAACAGGGCTAGGGTTTGCGTGGGTTTGCAGCTGTAGTGTTGGGGCTTTTGGGCTGGAGGCTTCGTTCTTTAGAGTTGTGAAGACCTCCCGGTTCTGGGGTTCTATGATGAAGAGCCGGAGAAGTAAGGATCCTTCATTTAAGAGCACAGGGAGAGGCACGCGGCTAAGAAGCTCTCGGGGCTCCAACGGCTTCGATGTACGTTCGCATATGGGAGTTTCCGAGAATAGGGGACCCTAAATACAATACCCTAAATAGTAGGATCCTTATTATAAGGACCCAAATAAGGTACCCCCATTTTTCGGAAACTCCCAGATGTGTTGCGAAGCACAGCGCCGGAGGTCTTCGCCTAGATGACTCGACCTTTAGCACCTGAAATCAACCTTAAGCTCGATTCACAGTACCGCACACTGGAAGCCCCTACACGTTTAGGGCTTAGGCGGTTTAGGGTTTGGGGTCAACCCCAAACTCTCATTTCACTGATTATGTAAGTTGTTCGTTGCCGCTCCGACTCTGCGGTGCTTGAGGTCCCGGCCAGCGTAGTCATCATGAAATCTCGAGCGTTGAAGATTTGAGGGCTTTCTTTGAGGGTTTAGGGCTCAGGACATTCGGGTTTTAACTTAGCGATTAGGGTTGGAGTTCGGGATTCTCATTCAGCGAAGGCCACGAATTGGGACTCGGCTGTACCTGGGTAGGCTTGCTTCATGGCATTCGTCAGCAAACAGCCCAGCATGACACCGAAGATGGGGTGACATTTTTTGGGTGGTTCTGGCGGGTGAGGTACTGGAGTTGAGGGTTCCAAGCTAAACAGTTTTTAAGAAGGGCATTTTTGGCCTCCATATCAAGGGTCCGTTGACTCATCCCCTGAAGCCTTGAAGCCCAAACCGCACCCTGAACCCAACCCAAAATTCCTAAACCCCAAACCCCTAAAGAACCAAACCTGCAAAGCTTAAACCCCTGAGCCCTTCGGGAAACGGATACGGCGAGCCTTCCTCGAGTGCACGCTGCTGGGCACCTGTGGCTGTCACTACGGACTTCAAGTTTAGTAAATCTAGGGGCGTTAATTATTAGAATAGAATTTGGGGGCCCATTAAATGCTTGTTTATCATTTGGGATCCCCAAAATAGTATTGGCATTCTTTTTAAGCCCCTATAGTATGGGGTTTAAGATTTGAAGAATCTCGGGCCTCCAGACTCCAAATCCTCGCGGGGTTGGGGGGTTTTGTCGAATTCGGGACGGGACTCCTTAGCCGAGGTCCACCGAGGAAAGAAGGAATGTAGCCACACTTATAGGGTGCCTTTAATGGTTTTTTCCAAGGATTTCTTTAGGGGTTGCTTTAATGGCTCCTTTAGAAAGCTTTTTGTTAAGGTTTCTTCTCTATGACTCCGCGAAGGTCGCCCTACTATGCCGTTTGCTCGGTTACCCGCGAGAGTCAACAAGCAAGCCGAGATTTATCTCCATAAAGTCTTTCATAAATTCGGCGTACACGCAAACTCAGGCCAACCATACACAACATACTGCGGCACCTTTATAACAAGGACTTTATAAGGCACCCTAATTTAAAGAACTACGCATATTGAAGATTCTAGTTTGTTGAATGCAGGAGCGGACCTTTCGAAGTTTCACTTTAAGGAGTTAGAGCGTGGATCGAGCCAGAGCAGATCTCGACACCCAAGAGTCCTAAGCCATTGGCAAGCCGTAATCCGTTTCGCACTCCAGCCCTGGATAAACACCTCCTTCCTCAAGCCCGGTACTCTTTACAGTACGCCCTGGCGCGCCAAAGGACAAGGGCCACGAGGAAAAAGGAAAAACAATAAGAACAAAAACAAAAAAATAAGCAAAAAATACCGCCACCCTTGACAAGGGTCTCTGGCCCAAACCGTACATTTCGGAGAACTACTGAACTAGATTTCAGCAATCATCCTGCTCTGCACAGAGGGGTACAGGGAGCCGGACGGTAGACGCGGGCGTAGAGCATATAGTAACCTGGCGAAGCACCCACTGTGAACATCGAACGCCGTAAGGGACGTCATATGGGTTTAAGGTCGTAAGCGCTTGAGAAATCAAAAGACTTGCTGCTGGAAGTAGCGTGCAAAAGAACACCCGGTGTCAACATGCGATGCATGATGAAATGGATCACATAAGCCCCCAAGTCTGACCTTCCCCAAGCCAACACCCATAGTACAAAATCAACACCAGGACACTCGGAAACCCAAACCCCTAATCTGCTCCGAAAGAAACCCACGCGCTTACGAAACCCAGACCCGAATCTCTAACATACCCTCGCCCTACAGTCAGATTTCCTTGTTTGCGCTTGTGCTGTACAGCCATCGCCATCATGACAACAAGTGTGAACTCTTCTAAGTGACACCTACTGCCAATCGTCGCCTGATTTTCCATCGCCGAAGGCCTCAAAGCCTGAACTACGCCCTAAATCCTACACTCTAAGCTTCAACTCCTAAAGCCTGAGCCTTAGAACCCAAACCTTCTAAGCCCTAAGCCCTATGCCCCCAAAAAAGCTAGGTCCTAAACCCTAAACCCTAAGATCCGAAGTCCCGCAAAGCCCCGAGGTCTCAATTGGCAGGGAGGGCCGAGAGTCAACCTGGAGATTCCGGGGTTTAAGATGGGCTTTTTGGGATTTTAGGGTTTAGGGTTTGGGTTTAGGGTCTAGGGTTTAGGGTTTTTGGGTTTAAGACTTGACCTAAGAGTAACCTAGGAACAATAAGGGTGCCCTTGTGCCCTTTTTGGTTTAAAGGGTGTTATAAGGGAACCTACACCCTAAAAAAGGGAATAAGAGCCTACTCTGGGTCCTAGAAGATGGGCTTTGGGATTTTAGGGTTCGGGGTTGGGGGTTTAGGGTTTATAGGGTGCTGCAAAGGTCTATATGAGGGGTCACATTCAGGGTTATCATATATAGTTAAAGACTATCAACATTGTCTAACTGAGTGGGGTCAGGACCCAACATGTAGGCTTTATGGGTTTACGGTTCAGGCTTGAGGGAGTACGGTTTACTTTGCGGTGCAGTATACTGTGATGAGACTCTATTGAAGAAGTAACAACGTTGACGGGTGAGCACCAGAAAGCAATCGGAGCCTAGCTGTTGGGTTTCGAGTTTGTAGGGGACTGGAATTGTCTCGACTTCACAGTCTTGAAGGTTTTGAGGGTTTGGGGTGTTCTTGGCTTCGGGGTTGAGGTGCTAGGTTTGTGGGTTTGGTCCCTAAACCCGAAACCCTAAACCCTAAACCTTCGGATTCGGAGCTTTGGGGTTGGGATGCTTACCTCCGGGGCCTGGGGGGCCCGGAGGCCCCGCGCTCGTACAGGGATTCCAGGTTACTGCCCTAGAGGCTCCAAAGTAGTTCCTTTTTGGGGTTCATATATATATATATAAATAAATATTCCTTTTTGGGGTTCATATATATATATATATATATATATATATATATTCCTATAAGGTAACCCCCAAAAGGATCTACTATGGAGCCTATGGGTATCTAACTGCAACTGCATAAACATAAATACCTGCCCGCAGTGTCACCTATGAAGGATACCCATGCTCTAAACAAGCTGTGCTTCGGTACTATTACCGAGGCAGTGGTGGTGGGCACACCACCCGTAGCTTTTATAGAACTTTTTGGAGTTTTTGCTACATACCACGCGGTTTGCCCCTAACGTGGGTTACAAGGTACTCCGAAAGGCCAAATGGAAAGGATTGTGTCTCCTGGCGCTGTGCTGTGCTGCCACGGGACACCCTACATTAGCAACCCTAAGTCCCTAAATCCTGATCCCCCAACCCTGGGCAGCATCACGGGTGGGAGAATTCTGGGCTCCACGCGAAGAGCAGCAAAGCCTCAGAAGAAATTGGGATCAGGCACAAGGTGGTCTTCATTGCTCCAACCCTTCCGTGTGGTTCAACCCCTAAACCGCAAATATTCAATCCAGGGATAATTGCACCACCTCCTTAAAGAAACATGTTTACCCCTCCGGCATCTATGTGCTTCGGACGCATACCCAGCGTTTCGATTAGGGGATCTGGGGTTAAGGGTCTAATTCGGATTTCTCGCGGGTTCAGTTGCCATGAAAAAGCTTGGCTGTCTTCAGGTTCTGGCACTTTTCTGGCAGATAAAGTTTACGGCTTAGGCTTCAGGGTGTCCTCGTAGTAGCCTGTTTCGGAGAACCGGCACATTCCACCATCAACCTGCCAAATCAGAACACAACCGTCAACGTAAAACATCTCTCACTCTAAACGGGCACCATACTGAGCTACTGCCTATAGGCTCCAGAGTAAATCCTTTTTGGGGTTCATATATCGAATCCTATAAGGCATTCCCAAAAAGGAAGTACTATGGAGCCTATGGGTAAGCCCTCTGGAGATCATTGCCCCCTTCGCCTGCAACCCCTGCAACCTCAAACCCCGAATACGCCGCAAGGCCTCGCGAACAAAACCCTCAACCCCAAACCCTAAGGAAAACCTCCCAACCCCTACACAACCACCCCCCAACGCCCTCACGGCTCCCCAGGGCCCCCCTGCAGAATCTTCAAGTTCGCTTTGATAAGGCTGAGGTCCCTCGCCGATGCTGGGGATTTCGAACACACTTGGCGTAGGCTCGAAGTCTACATGGGTTGTTGTTGTCAAAATTATGGCCCCTTTTGAGGTCCCTATTATAGTAAGGCACCTATTATTTAGGGTACCCAAAAAGGGACCTTAATTTTGACAACCACCCACATGCGGGGTGTATGTAACGGTTAAGGGCTTAGGGTTTCGCCAATCAGGTTTAGTCTAGGGTTTAGGGTTTTGGGTTTCGTTTTCGCAGCTTTAGGACTGTAGGGCTCCAATTGTGTGCAGGGGTCCTAGGAGAGTCTCTAAGTAGATATTTTGGCCCCATGCCATACTGTGTGGTTTGGGGTTAGGTTAGAAGGCTCCTGGGGTTTTAGCATTGAAGGCTCATCGTCTTCCGGTTCAACCTAGTTGCTGAGTTCATAAGCCGCCAAAAGTGCACACGTTTCAGCTTTATAGCGGGTCATATTCAAGGGTTTCCGCAGTTTCATGGTTCAAGGAGTGAAACCTTCGGCTGCCGAGCGGGAAGCGGCTCATGTGAACCCTAGCCACGGCTGTTGGCCGAGGGGCCTTTAGAGTGGTCTTTAAACACTTGAGGTTTTCATGTAGGGCTTAGGGCTCCGCGGCTCATGGTTATCCTAGGTAGCATTACATATACTTTGTGATTGAGAAGGGCTGTAAGAGATTCGGAAGGCCCATGCTTACCTTATCAGAGTTGCGCCTCAACGTCTCAGTAACACACAAAACAAGTAAGATATCTTTCCGGGAAAAGAAAACAAACTTTAAACGTAAAACTCCGTTGCGATCCTGAAACAAATGCAGGCCATAAGTCCTAATCGCGCAACCCTCAAATCCTAATCCTTAAGCCCCTAAACTCTAATCCCCCAAGCCCGAAACCCAAATTCAGAACCCTAACCCTGAACTCTAAACCCGAAACCTCAACCCCCCGGAACCTCTAAACTCAGACAAACCTGTCGTGTCAACGGGGCCTTGGACTTAGGCAGAAGAAGCAACAGACCTGCTCCCGGGTCTTCAAGCCTCAGGTGCTTAGGGTTTTGGGGTTTGTGGGTCGGGGTTTAGGTTTTAAGGCTTTGGTTTTTGTAGGGCTCAGGGTTTAGGGGGTCAGTTAGGGTTTATAGGGTTTAGGGGCTTCGGTCGACAGGGCTATAGGGTTTAGGAGATTTTGGTTTTGGGCTTAAGGCGTCAGGGTTCAGGGGTTTAGTTGCTTAAGGTTTGTGTTCTCCTGGTGGATTTTCTGGGGTACTCGTAAGAAGGATCCTACAATTCATTTAAGGTTGCCCTGATTGTTCTGAGCAATGTAAAAGCTTTCATGACGAGATTGGAGTTACGGGTGGCACTATCCAGAACGTATGTTGACACTGATTGCACCAATAGTTCAGGCCCATACACTTCTAATGTTCTCCTGGTGACCACCCACACTCGTGTACTTATCCAGACCGGAGTGAATGGCATCTGAGGTCGTGGCTAGAAATCAACATGAACATGCGGCCTGATACGCGGGAACATGTGCAGCCACAGATATTCATCGTTGCGTTGCCCTTTCAATCAACCTAACTCCCAAACCCAAGAATTCCTCGCTGTCCAGCTTTACATGGTTTTGGTCTTGGTTGTCGGAGATTCGGTAATGGAGGGCCAAGTACCAGGCCGTAGTGATGCAAACGAGACCTGGGGTTCACTTCAGGGCAATGAGGTTTAGAGAGTAGTGTACGGCCCACAACCGGGCATGATGATAAGCTAGCATAACGGCTGAACCTGTAATTCCACAAACTGGACGGAGACTAATTCGAGTTATACAGGCTGCTTCGTAAATTCGGGTTCAGAGTGTATACGCACACATGAACTTTCAAGAAACCCCTTGCTTCAGGTCAAGCCGAGCTCAGTGCCCATGATGAAATGCTCCCAGAGGAGGCTCGGTGGGTCCGCAGGCAGCAAATGAACCTCCGACAAATAAACATAAACTCTTAAAAGCCCTTAAGATTTCAGGTGGTTAGGGGTTAAGGGTTTATCCAGAATACCCTCGAACCAGCAAATCAGGATTTAGAACGTGCTGGGAAATAGTCACGAAGGGCCCCCCAATGCAAACCTCAGTCGGAGGACTTCTTCAAAAGCTGTGCACCGCGCAGCTTAGCACTTAAGAGAAGGAGCTTTCAGCTTTGTGAGGTCCTACAGTCCTACGAATAACAATGATACGCTCTTCTTGACTGCAGCTTTGGGCATCGAAGCTCATCGAATAAAGAAGCCTGAGTAGATAGAATAGAGTTTTGGGGTATCACGTGCAAGACGTCGCAAATCGGGGGACCCTGGGTGTGCGCGGTTTGGGTGGTTTTATTGTCATGCAGCCAAATCCGAAATACACGCAGTAGGAAAGAGCCAACAGAACCAATAAGTTTCAAAAGTCAAAAGAACAAAACAAACCAAAACACACCGAACACCCAAAATAACCAACAACTCCAAAAGAACCAACAAAATCCAAAGCTTACTGCAGAACCTCGAGGAACCCTAAACCCTAAACTGTACGCGATCCCTCGAAGCAGGTACTGCGCACCTCCAGCTTCTGCCCGCCCTTGGAGCCAAAGGGAATTCCGGGCTCCGCTTCACTCAGACCGGGCCCCAAACACTGAAGCCTGCATACAACTCTAAACTCCAATTTCCAAATCCAACATGCAAGCCCTAAACCCAAAATCCCGAAAGCCTAAAGTCCTCAAACCAACATGCTGTAGCCGCGGCCCCACACTAACATTGGCAAATTCCAATTGCCACCTGTGCCCTTCAACGGAGACATCCCGCGAACAGCTCCAAAGGGGCTTCAGGGGGACTTCTCAAGCATGCGAAAACAGACTCCAGAAAGTTTCAACATGGATTCAGCGTGATTAGTGCTGGGGTTCTTCTTGTTGTTGTACTTCACGGCAAAAAGGGATAGGGATTGCTTCTGCTTTCTGGCTATTGCTTTATGTCCATGGTGGCGCTAGAAGATCTGGCTTCGGTCTGAGACGGGATCTTAAAATGGTTTTTTGTGCTTCAACCAGTTCATCGGTCTCTGTCACGGGTCTGAACAACTAAAGCATCGGGTTCCGACGGTGAGAGAAGGGGGCTCCCCACGGTTCTTCAGACCAGATTTGGGCATCCTCCTTCTTCGGCAACTTTCACATGAATTCCAGAAGCTCTGAACCACAAATCGGGGACTTCGGTTTTTGGTGCTGAGGGTATCCTCGGTTCTTCGGGTTAATGATAGGGGTACCCTGTTTCCTATCCTTCAATCTTAACGAGGAGCTGCCCGCTCAAAGAAAGCAGAAGAGAGTACCACCGGAGACGATGTTTTTCGTTAGGAAACTACAGCTGTACCGAGCTGAGGAACCGCTAGACTCTACAATTTCCGCAAGCGCCACACCTACAAGGTCCTCAAAAAGCACGACCATTCCCAACAGCAGCCAGGGCGTTTTTTGTTGATGTTGCCCCTTGTTCCGCGCACCCAGTGTGACTGATCGCAAGTTTTTTGCTGTCCCCCCTCCAGGGCACCGCGGTGATTTTTTGTTGGGTCCCCTTGGGGCTCCGCCCAGAGTGATTTTTTGTTGCGCCCCACTGAGATCCACAACTTTCGACGGGGCCGGCCGGGTGGCGTTTTTTGTGCTCGCGCCCCGAACCCGGCGAGCCAATAACAAAAAAAAACAACTACATCGGATCTAAAAAGACCCGACGGGGCAACAGCGAAAAAAACACTACTTCCCTCCACAAGCCTTTGAACCCTAAAAACACAACAAAAAACCGAATCAATGTGTAATGTAGGGGCCTCAGTAAATTAGGATAGGGTCAGGGTTTGCAGATTGTATGCTATAGTTGTAAGGAGGACCCCACAAAATAGTCTTGGTAATTGTTTTTTTAGGCCCCTATACTAGAAGCCCACAGGCCCAAGGCCGCGGCATAGGGATGCTGCTCCAGTGCCCGCTGCAGGTTCGCGGCCGCTTCCTGCTCGAAACGAAACTGCCCTCTCCAGAGTTTTTTAGCGTTTAGGATTCCGGGTTTGACTAGATTTTAAGTCTTGCAGCGGTTGAGGACTCTGCGTCTAAGGCTGCTACGACCGGCAGGGTCGTAGATAGATGTTTTTTGTTCTGGGTTCTTATGACCATGCGAGAGCATTCTTCAAAGTTCAGCCTTGCATGTTTGGTCCTGCAGTGCGCCTCGTGCCGGACCCTGAACTGCGAAACCTGCATAACAAAGGCCCTAGACCCCACACCCTCAAACCCGTGAACCTAAACATAGCAAAGAGCTTGCCCATTTTGACCGCAAGACTCTGTTTTGACCCCTGAACACATAAGGGCATCTTAAGCTTCAGTTTACAGCCCCGATATAGCTATAGTCAAATTTGCCCCGAGCCCCAGACCCTTCTTGTTGTTAAGGCCCTTCTCTCTACCTAAGGTTTAGGGTTTCCCCAAACTCTAAACCCAGACGGTGCAAGGTCCACAGCAACCCGAACCCAAGCAGACAGCTGTTGAACCTGTTGAAGTCGTAAGCTATTAGAAGACAGATGTTTAGGGTTTTGGATTTAAGTTTTTGGGGCTTACCGTTCTAAGGTGTTCAGACCGAAGTGGTCTTGCAGCCATGCAATGCAAAGGATGAACTCGCTCATTGCAGCTCCATCTTCGGCACGGGATTGAGACCCTCCGTCTTAACAGTCCCGGTCCATATGGGAGTTTTCGCAAATAGGGGACCTTAATGTAGTACCCTAAATAGGTAGGGCCCCTAATAATGATCGCCTGCAGGCCTCTCCTCACGATCGTCTTTCTCCCATGACGAGAGCTTCGGATCCGAAGCATGATGGTGGTTTAGGGTTTAGGGTTTGGAGGAAGTAACCCTTACCGCCCCAAGACTCGTAGATCGCCATCCCGTGCACGGACAACTACAGGCCAGAACAAAGTCTCGCGATGCGGCAAGCCTAGAAAGCTACACCTAGCAATCTCACAATGCAGCATACAGACACATTCTGACCAATTCTTCCGTCTTTCACATGGTGCTTGCGCCCGCCCGGTCCTTGTTATTGACGGGGTAGCGGAACACTGCAACGACCTCGAGAGGATGCGGACTGGAGGATTGTCTCCAAAGTGGGGAGCTCACAAAAACATAGCAGTAGTGAACAATACAAAATACTAACATGAGCCGGGATCCTTTGAAGGGCGCTAGACGGGTTGCTGTAAGGTTTCCATGATATAAGCATACATGTCAACTGCTGAAGTAAGCCTGACTGGGCAGTCTCCAAGCACGGGCCTCAACGATTAGAATATGGTTTTGGGCCTTTGGGCGTATGTTATGGTATAAGTAATAAGTATATCAACGAGCCCTAGGGAAGAGTCTAGGGAATGATTCAGGCCCCTACAAGCATTAGATTTCGGACGCAAGGCGATGGATCGATCCAACCCTTTCAGCGCCCAAACCCAGCGAGCCATTCACAAGAGCCCCCTCCCTCCTTCTCCATTCCCCGAATTTTGGCCTAAAGATACTGACGACTCTACACCCTACACCCTAAACTCGAAGGAGCATGGGGGCTGGACTCGACCAGAGTTCTTGATGGCCCGCAGCCGTTCGCGGACTTCCTTGTGCGAGCAGGAAGAGGAATGGCCCGAACCATGGCACGGAATAATCGACATAGCAAGGACGAGTAACTAACCCCTTGAGCTTTCTATCTTCAAAGACATGCCAAAACGAAAACCACATAGATAGTAAACGCACGAACCCGTGCTACACTCGTACGTAGGTCCGCCGAACGAATGCACTCCAGCAGCTGCCACTCGAAATATACAAACACAAATCCTACATAAGCAACACACACCGAACCCCTAAACCCTATACCGAAGAAACCCCAAAAGCCTAAAGCCCCATCAAACCCTAAAGCAAGAATCGCAGTCCTCTGCGTTGGCAGAGGAGAGAAGGGCCTGTCGGGGGCCGGAAAGTACTACGGAGGAGTTCTTGGGCGAGAGATGTAGGGCACTAGGAGTTTCAGTGGATCTGTTTGTTCGAGGATTAATGCGCATAGCAGAACTTAAACTCATCGTGTTCAGGATTTGGTTCCTGCAGTTCGGGAGCCCTATACCAGGAGGCAGACGCGGTTCGTGGAGGACGTCTTCAGGGCTCGTTCCTAGGTCCATGATATCGCCCGAATGCAGCCGGTTCTGTGTGTCAGTTTCAACACGGGGAAAAGGGTCTAAGGGTTCTATTGAAGGAGCTCGGTTCAGAGCTGAATGGGCTCTGCAGACCCAGTTAAGTTTAAGGACAATGGCCGCGGTTTCTTTGAGGGAGAGACTGGACAAGGAAGGTTCCGCACCCTGCAGGTAGGTATCACCTCAGAGCTGAGGGTCTCTTCGAATTTAGGGCACGGGCT
Source organism: Symbiodinium sp. CCMP2592 (assembly GCA_905221615.1). Lineage (NCBI taxonomy): Eukaryota > Dinophyceae > Suessiales > Symbiodiniaceae > Symbiodinium > Symbiodinium sp. CCMP2592. The sequence continues at coordinate 97,809 of CAJNDT010000724.1, forward strand.
CGGCCCAGTTCATGGAGGGATGTAGATGGGAGTTTCCGAAAATAGGAGACCCGAATATAGCACCCCAAATAGTAGGATCCTTTTTATATGGACCCCGAAATATTGTACCCCTGATTTTCGGAAACTCCCATGTAGACATGGTCACTGCAGAAAGCAAAGCTCTCAACCCATTTTGTGTCGGCAGTCCTCTGCGCCTCCCTCCGCTGCAAAACCGAAAGCGAGCTGACTGCATGCTTGACAACGCCACAAAGCCGGTCTTACCGTCTGAATCAGAAATTGAGTGTGCATGCCGATACAAATCAGCTGAGCATGCCCAAATCCCACCTCCCAAAGCCCAAATCCTTGCAGCACCACGTCCTGCACCCGAAACTCTCAAATGTGGAATCTGAAGTCTAAACCTCAGGCCATCAACCCTCCACACCATGAGTACAGTACCCTCAGTCTCCCGGCCGAATTCATGGATTCCTCCACGAGCTCGTTCATAGAGTCTTGCCTTTCGCGGTCTCTGGAATCGAGGGCTATTTTTTTGTATCCCTCGATTCAGGTTTCAGGGGGTTAGCATGTGGGGTTCGGGGCCTAGGGTATTGGGTTGAAGGCATCGGTTATCTTAACGTCCGGCTCCCCTTCATCAACTGCTCCGCGTCTGTGTCCGGGCCCCCTTTATTCCAGATCTTTGCAGAAAGTATGGGCCCTCGTCGGGCTGCCGGGATCACAGGAAGAAGCTTAGCTCACACCCCCAATCTCTCGAACCTGAGCTGAATCCATGTAAGACCAGAGTCACAAGCCTTATGTAGGATGCACACAAATGTGACATTCTGAGTATTGCTGCTGTTGTAACTTGTACCTATCCGGTCAAATTGGGGTTTAGGGCCCGAGTCGCAAGTCACTGAGAGGGTTCGCATTTCCTTCCAGATCCCGAAGCCAAACTCCAGCCTTTGCTTTTCAGCACGAGTTTGAGTTTCGGTTTGTTGAAGAGGGTCTTTACAGCTGCCACGCATACACGCATGCATCCCTCCGTCCGTCCGTCCGTCCGCATATGCAGAGTCTTAGCTTCACACACACACACACACACACACACACACACACACACATCGTACCCTCTACTGTCTGGTGCTTAGTAGGGAATGGGTTATGGGGAGGATTATTGAGGATGATGTAGGGGCTACTTTTCAGCTACAGGATTGACCAGCTCAGTGCTTAGCCAAAAGCCCTGAGCCCGGTACTCAGAGTTGTCGAAGTCCGTGTTTGAGGAGCCCTCGCGAAAAAACAGCTCTCTTCGCTTGGAAGTGCTGGGAGGGTTCAGGGTTTTTGGGTTTAGGGCTTAGGGTTCAAAGGCTCTCTTCGCTTGGTAGTGCTGGTTTGGGAGTCAGGAGTAATTCCTGCTTGAGGGTTGGGACTTGAATCGGGTATTGGTATTGGTACTTTGCCGTCTATTATTATGCAACATCGACGGAGTTCCTGTGTTAATCACTGGTTGGGGTCAAGGGGTAAAAGGTTGGGGTTCGGGATAAAGGGTTAGTGCACACTTCTTTTCAATTCAGAGCTCCAGCGACGCTTACAATCTTTAACTTTTTGGATACGTGGGTGTCTGCAGTCCCACTCTTGCATAATATGCTAGAGCGCGAGAGACATGATCAGCTGCTTGCGAGGGATGAAGGGCGCAAATCAGCAAAACACTAGTCACTAGCCTCAAACCTTCCTCTTTCCTAGCTCATCCTTGGGATAGCATCAAACATTGTAATTTGTTGTTCCTTATCGGGTTGAAGTACCCATAAAATTGTAAAAAACTGTTACCCAACTCTGATAAAGTTTCCTACATCGTAGCCGTACAGCTGCCCTACTTCCGCAGCCTTCTGGATGATGCAAGCGCGTCGGCTGCAGCTGGTTACTGTCTGTCTGAGCGTTTTGAGATCGATGGGAATGCATGTGTTAGTGCTTAGGATTTGAGGCAAACGGCCGGGTGCACTGAAACTGACGAGCAGCCTGAAGCTACCGAACCCCAACTCCAAATACAAACAGCCCTGGTTGCGAAACCGAAAAAAGACTTTAAGATCCTGGACTGAACCCCCACCCCTCCAAGAACTAGTGGCCTCAAAAACTTAGACTAGGGTTTTGGGGTACAGTGCAGAATGCCTCTACCAGGATGCAACTTAGGTACTGCCCCCATACAGTAAGAGTATATCATAGGGCTACTATCAAGGTCCTAATATATCTATAATATAAATATCATTCAACTATTACTGGGTGGGGGCCGCACCCAAGATGCAACTAAGCAGCCCCCCCAAAAGCTGAAAGGGAACCTCGGTCGAGCTGTCGTCCAAGTTGACGACGCTGCTTACGTGTACTTCCTGAGGCTTCAGGCATCTCAGGGCGCTGGGTGTCTCTTTGAGTTCAAGGCTTTAACCGGGGCTTTTGAGGTTTGAAGCTGAAGGTCTTCGTAGGGTCTAGGGCTGTAGCATTTGAAATTTCAGGGCTTAGAAACTCTTGGATTTAGGGTTTTGGGGCTAGGCATTTAGAGGTTTAAGGCTATCGACTTAGGGGTTCAAGCTTTTAGGATTGGAGGCTGGATTTCAGGCTATGGTGGGTTCAGGGTGCCTTTAGGGTTTCACAAGTTTACGGCCAGATTTCAAACGTCCTATATGCGGGAGCCATCCACCTGGCAAGCTCTTTCAACCAGGTGGCAGGTTGCTCCGCGCCTGCGCCCGACCTGCACTTCACGAGCGAGCGGGTCGAACATTAAGGATACTCAGGTTTGGAGCTTAGGGCATTTTCTTAGTTGCTGAGTTCATAAGCCCCAAAGAGTGTACACTTTCAGCTTTATAGTGAGTAATGTGGCGGTGCGTTTAATTGACGGCCCCCCCCCCCTCCCCCCCCCCCGACCAACAATTTTTTGTTTGATTAATTTGGAACCCGTGACCCCGGACAGGGGTCAGGGGTCTGAGTGGCAGGGAATTGGGAGGTGCCGGTGTTTGGGGGCTGGCTTGGGTGCAGGGTCTGCGGTTCTGCGCGAATGCGCGGTCGGGGGGGTCTGGGGATCACCAAATGCTGGAAACCAAGCCCCGATCACTCCAAGATAACTACCAAGACTAAAAACCCTTCATTTTGAACACTTTTGCCTCCAACCTACACTCCCACACTCCCACCCACAATCGACCACGTCTGAAGCTTGGTGTGGTACAATAAATAGTACAGTAGTACAATAGTAGTACAACAGTAGTACAGTAGAAATAATACAGTAGTAGTACAATAGTAGTACAGTAGTAGTACAGTAGTAGTACAATAATAGTACAGTGGTACAATAGTAGCACAGTAGTAGTACAGCAGTAGTACAGTAGTAGTACAATCATAGTACCGTAGTACAATAGTAGTACAGTAGTACAGTAGTAGTACAATAATTGTGCAGTAGTACACTAGTAGTACAGTAGTAGCACAGTAGTAGTACAGTAATAGTACGGAAATAGTACCAATAAGCAAAGCATAAAGCCAGTGAGCACATTCCCCCAATAAGCAAAGCATAAAGCCAGCGCCTGAAACCCTAAACCCTAAACCCTAACAACCGTTAAACCCTGAACCCTAAACCCTAACAAACCCTAAAGCCTAACGAATCCTAAACTCCTAAACCCTAACAAACCCTAAACCCTAAACCCTTCCCAAAGGGGGGTCAGTCCAGATTCGACCCAAAATTGTATTTTTTATACAAACTTTAGTACTGGAGAGACATCTCTTGAGCAAGGGTCCAATTCCCGATTGGGCGGTTCACCCTAGCAGCCCCCCCCCCCCCCAATAATTTTCGGGCTTCATGCCCAGGGTTTTAGGGTTTGGGTGGGGGTTTAGGTCGTGGCTGCCTTAAGATTGACCATCAGCAGACAGCACACCCACACCCCAAAAAATCACCACCAGCAAAAAAAAACGCATTAATTAAGCCGCCCAAATTTTTGGAACCGGTTTGAAGTAGCACCGGAAAAAACGCATTAAATGGGCCCATATTCCTAAATACGCCGCCACATTGGTATTATCCCAAAAGATGTAAAGTGTATCCACTCAGCCACCAAGTTAACGTTTTGAGCTTTTCGGCTTTAGGGTTTCGGAGTCTGGGTTCACTGCTCAGGCTTCTTGGTGTCTTGTGCTTTCCGTGTTTACCGCTCTCAGTTTTGGGTGTATTCCACTTGTGTCCCTTTGAAGAATTAGGGTTTAGGGTTAAAGGGTCACTTTGAAGAATTAGGGTTTAGGGTTAAAGGGGACCCTAATGTAGAGAACTACCCTTTGCAGGGACCACGCTGACGCCGAATATATTGGCCCTAGGAAGTACAATACTGTTTCAAGCTTTAGGAGCAGTGTAGTAGGAATGCACAGGGGACTTTCAGGAGACATTCTTGCTAATTTTTCGACCTCCAGAGTGGGCTTTCGAACCAGACAACCGGCACAAGTGACATCCCAAATCACAGAGAATCCCGGAAAACCCAGACCCTTGCACCCAACTCCTTTTCCTGAACCCTGAAGCCAATCCCGGATGACTATCTCTGACCCCGTAGATTTATGAAGTTGGGGCTCCATCGAAAATGCCACCGCAATTGCTGAGTTCTCTGGCCCATGCACCAATAGAGGAAGAGCTCATGACTGTGGCATATGCCCAAAAGATTAAAGGCGACCTACTCACCAGCGAAGATCTGTTATAACAATCATGAGACCTATAAGCGCTAGCCGCTAGCTCCTGTGACAGACACCCTTAAAGCCGCCCTCACAGCAGAACACACCAGTCAGCAGATCCCGCCTCTCCCCTTCGCGCCAGGCTTCTCGCACTTCGTGCATCATTTCGCGGATGCTGGGCAGGGTCGAAAGCTCAGACTACAGAGGTTTAGGGCTCAGGCGGCTGGTGGTGAACCCTAAAACCACAGAGCTCTAAACCCTTAACCTAAACTCCTGGAGTTTAGGTTTAAGGACTCGGGGCTTAGGAGATGAAAGGCGTTGAGTGGCGAGCGTCGGACCCTTATACAATGCTTAGCATCGGTGTTCAGAGTATCTTCTGGTATAGTCACAATGAAGACTTCATTCAGTAGAAGCTAACGTGTCCTTTTGTGGAGGTCAGAACTACACAGGGACGATAACGAAATCTCAGTAAATACTGAATCTTGTTGGTTTTGGGGCTTACTTTCTTCTGCTATATTATGCCCTAAACCCCTAAGCCGTTCATGGCAGGTGCCCTGCCTTTTACTACCAAACCCTCTAACGTCTATACTAAGGCTTAGTACAGCAACCTACAGAATGAAGTGAGCCTCTGGTAATCTAAGGAAAAGCCCTATAGCCAACCCCATTAAGTTGATTCCCTATAAGCCTATACGCTACTTGGAGGATCATGGGACTTAGTAAGTATGGTTATAAGTACCTTAATTGGGGTTATAAGTAAGTATAGGTATAGTTACCTTAATTATAACCCTAGTTAATAAGTACCATTATCCTCCAAGCACTCTTAAGGATTGAGGCTATTGGGTTTCCAAGTTTTGGGCTTCTACTGTAAGCCCAGTAAGCTCCTGATGTAGACCTTAATAATTAGAATAGGGTTTTGGGGCCCCTTATACGATAACTAACTATAATAATAAGGAGCCCACCGAAATAATGTAGACCTCCCTTGCAGCAGAGCGGACACTGTAACTTTCGATGCGAATCTATCGAGATTTAGGGGTTTAGGATGGTTTATTCACGGTTTGGCCCTAATCCCTAAACCGACCCGAACCACTGAAACCCTACTGTTTAGCTTAGTGTTTAGGGCGTTTAGTTTCAAGATTTGCTTTTTCAAAAGAAACAGTTTGATCTGCAGTTAAAGACTGAACCCCTCAAGGGCCTACAGGCTTCAGGTCTCGAGCTTCAATGTATAGGGGTTGGGGGGGGTTGGGGTTTTAAAAGCTGTGTGGAAGGTTTGGGTTTAGGGTAGGGTCTTTCAATTTCTTGGGTTCGTGGTTCAGAGGTTTGGGCAAAAAGGCAGCGTTCACACATGACGCCGTAAACCACAAAGAGCCTGAAGCCCAAAACCTTTGAGACACCAACACCCTAAAAACTCCCAAACTCCAAACACTCCGGTTTAGGGTTTAGGGTTTAAAAGCCTAAGCCCCCAAAAACCCAAAGACGCAAAGGCTGAAAGCTAGAGGCCCCAGCAACCCGAATGCCGGTCCTTTCGGCCTAAGTTCCACCATAGTTACACTAGGACTGCAAGACTATCAACAACCTAACCTAGATTCCTAGATTGTAGACGCTAGGACCCCGCCCCCCCGTCACCAACCTCTGCTGAACACCCAAACCCAGAGTGCAGGCCTCTCCCCTTCGAATTTGCCAAAGCGATCTGGCCGACCTTCCAAAACCGCTCTTAGGGGCATGTAAGGAGTTATGGGTTGACGTAAAGATTTAGGGTTTAGGGGCTTAGGGGTTCAGTGTTTACGTAGGGGTTTAGGGGTCTTGGGCTTTATGGCTTTGGACTTGCCAAGGGTGTTTGGGTTGCTGTTTAGGGTCGCTGCTTTCTCGACTTTTCCTTTTGCTCTTAACCTTTGTGCCGTGATCCATGCTGCTTTAAGGTAGTTTTCCAACTATTCTTGTCTTAGTCAGCTTTATGTCCCGAGTCACGGCCCTGGTTTCTACATGCTTGCTGCTTGCTCAAGACATCAGCAAAACCGGAAGGAAGCAGGAAACCCTAAACCAAAGCTTGTAAACCCGAAGCATCTAAAGGCCAGCAGTTGGCAACGATTCAACGACTCCCAGAAGACCTGGCCGATCGGGCTCCTGGCGAGAAGCTTCGGGGTCGTAAAGTACAACAAGAGGACGCCAGCACGAAGCACTTACGTGCCCAATAATGTCTGCTAGACTAACATCTGTAACCCTAAACGGCCCTTGACTTTGAATTGTGAACTTTTAAACGTCGCTGAACACGATCCTGGCCTAGGCTGTCTCCGGAGCCCAGGATCATCAGTTCATCCTGGCTGAAATGCACTTTTTGAAAGTGTGGCTTCCGGTTTCGTGTTTCAAGGGGCGCTAAGAGCAACTCAAGCTTTTAGTGTAGGTTTGGGGGCACAGGGCATGTGGTATGAGGTTGAGGGCGTTAGGGTCGAGGTGCATGCCCGAGCATGCAACAATGCAAGTTAAAGGGTGCACCAGAGACCTGGTAACAGCTGGGACCTCGTGTATTCATGAAGCCCCAACGTGAGGGGGCAGGGCCAGTAAAGGTTCTAGGTTAAGGGCTGATCTGTGTTCGGGATTCTGGAAGGCTGCATTGTTTTGTTTCCGGCCTTGCAACTTCTGTGCATCAGAGGTCTAGAGTAGCATGTAGCACGTCTGAGGGGAGAGGGATATCGCAGGTGAACCGCAGCAACTAGCAGCATGACTCTTCATGACCGCCATACGAGCCAAAGCTCTAAGCCCGAAACCCCAAACCCTTAAACCCTAAACCCTTAAACCCTAAACCCCTAAACCCTTAAACCCCAAAACCCTAAACCGCAAGCCTCTGAGCTCCCAGAAAGGCCCAGATTCCTGGAGGTTCAAGTCCCTCCAAAAGGTTCCGAACCCTCTCGGCGCAGCTCTTGAAAATAAGCATGGCTTAGAAGGGGCCCCCACCCTGTAATAGTGGTAAAAAAGGATTATGATAGGGCTCTAATATATTCCTTATAGCCACTATTACAGGGTGGGGGCAGCTTCTCAAGCATGGCATACAAAGCAAGCTTCACAGAAAGAGACGTTTCTACAACTATTCAAGCCATATGGGTGGTTGTTCAAAATTATGATCCCTTTTTGGGTCCCTATTACAATACGGCACCTATTATTTAGGGTACCCAAAAGGGGACCTTAATTTTGACAACCACCCATATAGCATACCCCAAACTTGCAAACAGATCGGAAACCCAAAATTCTCTGACACTTGAGCCCTTAACCCACCGCACACCCCTAAATCCTCACGCCTGTGTCCTTGAATCCTAAACACCTGGGGTATGGCCACAGCTCCAAACCTTAATCCCCAACTCCTTTCCTGGATCGCACACCCTCCCCAACTCCCAAACCTTGATAAATCTTTTGGCTCGCCCTCTCTGATCTATCCTCAAACCCCAATCCCGAAACACCAAGAACACCTTGTCCTGCCACACTTAGATACAACCGGCTTCACCTGAGGCCTCCAAAGCCAAACACACCTCAAATCCTGCTAGAGTTTAATATTTTCTCAGTTGTCCAGTACCCTAGGGTGTTTACAGGTTAACCTTGGAATTTTCAGGGTTTAGAGTCCCCCAACAAGGTGAAAGGTTGGTTACCTACTCCACTACGTTCTGATGGGGGCCTCCAGCTCCTTCTGGATGAACTCCACGTCGTTGTGGAAGTCGAAGCCGATGGAGACCCCGACGACCTTCCGAGATTTCGGGTGGCCTTCTGCACAGGTATTCAAACCTTTACGAGGATGTCTTGGGCCGGTGCGTTGGCTGCTGCTGCTGCTGTTGTTTGTTTGTTTGTTTGTTTGTTTGTTTGTTTGTTTGTTTGTTTGTGGTGGGGGTGCTGGAGGTGCTGGTGGTGATGTCGATGGTGCTGTTGTTGCGTGGCTCCCAAGACATCCGATAGAAAACAAGAGACCCTAGATGAGGACTACCGGTTGCAATAGGGTGTAAGGTTCTTCTTTGAGGGTTGAAAGCTTATGCCTGGGGCGTTTTCATTGCAAAATACCTTAACCAAATTGATTTACAGCCCTCATATTCGCAGGCTTGCCGTCTCGAAGGCAAGCCCGCGAATATGGTCAGTATTAGCAAATCCAAAAAAGTTAAAGTCTAAACAGAATGAGTGGAAAAGCATGAAGAGAAGCCAAGCAAGTAGTAGCAGTGGTGGGGTTGTTCGTCAGTTTTTAGCAAGCGCAGCTTCGGCAGGGGTTGATGTTGTTAAAACAGCATTACAAGAAGTAGGGAAAGGTGTAGCAAAAGGAGCCATTAGCGAATTGACAGGGACTTAAAGATCCTATTTATAATATATAACAATGCTCAGAAGATTAAACTTACATAAAGACAAACTACCAAAAAGGAAAAGGAGAGCATCCGATGATGATGTTCATATTAGAGGAATGTATAATCCGTTCTTAGATACTACAGGTTATGATGTTGAATTAATACAGGAAGAATGTAAAACAACAGCAGCAAAAGGAGTATTGGCAGATTATCCAGATTTTGAAGGTATAGGGTGGATATTTGATAATGAAGTTAAAGATTATGAAGCACTACTAAAAGAAAGGCGGGATTCAATGACACAAACTTTTAGGTATATGTTGAGACAGAACAGTATGACATCTTCATCCGAACCATCGCCACCTAGTTCAATTCCTAGCGGATTGCCGAATAACATAAGCAGAAGCACTTCTAAATCGTCTGATACACCACAACAGAAGTCGCAGATGATGGAAGATTTACGAAGGTTGAAAGAGTTTTTCGGTTTCGGTAGGGAAGTTAGTAAAGAAAGTAAGGAAAGCATAGAAGAAGAAAGCGAAGAAGTAGAAGCAGTAAGCAAGAAGGATTCAACACCTCAACCATCCAGTAGCAGTTCATCGTCAAGTCGTTCAAGTAATCCAAGACTACCGATTTATCCTAGTGTTACACCGCCCGAAAGCGTAGCAAGTTCTAAACCGCTGAGCATAAATAGTTCAATACCTCAGAGTGGAAGCAGTTCAAGAAAAAGCAGTAACAGCGCGCGACCATCAACGATATTAAGCCGTTCGGGAAGTGTAGCATCAACAATAGACTATGGTTTTAACCAATAAAAGAAATCAATATTAAAACATTTTTTTGATAATTATTTCGCAGAGCAATTACAAAGCTTACACCACACCTTGATTTGATAATTAGTTCGCAGAGCAATTACAAAGCTTACACCACACCTCGCAGTTGTCCTTATAATGCGGGACTTCATTATTTAATCTCTGGGCGGTTATGTTATTCGTTAAGTATCCGTTACTTATGTCAAATTCAAAGCGACAACCGCAGTTCTGGCAGTTTGCGTTTAACCTCTTCATATACCATTCAGTATCAACATATTTAGTCTCATCTATCTTTCCATTCTTCCTTTCGCCGCGTAGCACGCGAGAGTTCGCGTCCTGCAGTTTATAGTTCTTAATCTTATTTGTTAAATATCGGTGTAGATCTTTTCGTTTAGCTTTCCCGTTGTTAGTAGCACCTTCATAAAACAAAACATCATTAAAATCAGTGCTTCTCGTTAAGGCGCACCATATCCACTCACGGCTTTTAAATATGACTTCTCCCGCTCGTGGATAGTGATTTTACCTTTGATGGATGCCCCTTGCGCGGAATGGCAAGTGACGCAGTAATCGTATCTAAAATTATTATCTAAAGTGTAAATGTCGGTGGTGTATCTATCTTTTGATTTTGCGTTCTCTAAAATAACTACATTGCCTGATATACTAACGACTTTAAACCGATAATTAACGTTGAATTTAGTGCTCCCTAGCTTCTGATACTTCCTACATATAAGCGTTTCCCCTACTTAGTATTTACCGCTTTTACCTAGATTGCTTCTAATATCGCGAAATACATTTTTACACCTTATGTTGGTGTATGCTATGTTCTTCTCGGACGCCATTAGGTCGCCAGTCGTTTTATAATATTTCCTTACAGATTCGGTTATATGAATGCGGTTTATCCACATGTCGTCATACATAGGTGTTGCGGTTCTCGTTTGCTTTTGGGTCATCTTTAATATTTGGTTGATACAGTCGTCGGCGTATTCATCGGGTTTTCTGGTATTGGTTAGGTCTTCAATCGGGGGCAGTTGTTTAACATCTCGCGCGCCTATAATGATTTTATCGGGGTTATGCTTCACAAACTCTCGTATTCTATTTAAGATACATAAACTGTTCATATAAATCTCATCAAACACTATACAGTTAAAATCGCTATGGTCAAAATCCGGCAGTTTCTCCCCGTCGCCGACAGGAGTAACAAAGAATTTATTTGTAGTGATGGCTTCATCATCTATATTTTGCGATAAGCTGTTCTGCGGGACTACAAACAATGTTTTATAACCTAGCTTGCTGAAATGCTTGGCTATGTGCGATTTGCCACCGCCCGCGTATTTACTTCTTATAATAAGTGGGCTCTTTTGAATTATTTGTGTTGCTATGCTTTCGGTGTCCCACTCGTCGTTAATTTCTAGTGTTTCGTTGGTATATTCTGGTATCGTCGTTAATGTATCGTCTTTCATTTTGTGTTGCTCTGTCGTTGGGATTATTGATTTACCTTTTTCGTGTCGCCATCCTCCGATGTTACTGTTAAATGTTATTGCTTTCTTCGCCATGCTTCAGTGCTCGTGCCTAATTACAAAGGCATCGGTTTTAACACTCCATACATCAATGCCATTATTTATCAATGTATTATAATCCTCTTGAATTTTATGATTATGGATTTGAAGCAGTAGCTCCTTTATATAAGTATAGCCATTTCTTAATGCCACTCTATCGGTCATGCTAAGCAGTAATATTTTCTGTCCAATTCCTCGTCGTCTTCGTCGTATCCGGTGATTTTATTAATCTTGCCTCCCACTTCTTGTTGATAAAGCAACGCTTCCCGAAGACTATCAAAGGCAAAACTTTTAGAAGATTTGTTCGTTCCCTTCTCTAACAGTCCAAAATTTTCATTTGCTATAAGCTTCTTGATTTTAGCATCTTCTGGAAAGTGGTCTGATATCTCGGTTGCCCATAGTTGTTTAATAAGTTTCGTGTAATTCACCTTATACACTCTAGAAGGCTCTTTGTAATGTAGGATTTCGCATTTGTCGGCGTAGTGCTCTAGAAACTTACCACATACCAAACAATGCTCCTTTTTGAAAAACAATGCTTGTTCCTTCGGCTCCACTAAAAACAAAGTCAGTCCGTGGAACTTGCTGTAATCGTGGGATTTGTATTAAACTGCTTCCATATATCAAACAGGTTAAAGACGGGAATCTCGGTAATTTGGTTGAAGGCGTGGGTGTAGGTTTTCTTACATCTATTTCGGTGGTTGTTTCGGTCATAAATCCGTATTTGTCGTAATTCTCGGTTCTTTGGTTAAACACCTTGTAGAATTTGTTTATTTCTCCCACAGGCGGGATTGTTCGGCAATCCTTAAGCATTTGTATATCGGTTTCGTTATAATAGGATTTATGTAAGGGATTAAATAATGCCTTATTGAATTCATACATCGCTTTAAACATCTTGTTATAAATCTGTTCCGTCCTTACTGTTACAGTTCCATCCACTGAGCTCGTCACTAGATTTTGTGTTTTAATCCTGTATCTAATGCTCTTCTTCTTAATGTAAAATTTGAAATACAAATCGGAAACGATACAACCAGTAAATCTCACTTGTGGCTCGTAGCCCGTCATCTTGCTTTCGTAAGACAACTGGGTTAAATCATTGCCATCGTATATTAATGCGTGATTGTCTTTCTCTCTGAATTTCTTAAGGTCGTTTAAGGACTGTATCATTTTACATTCAGTGGGTTCGTCTTTCTCGTTTATGTGGTAATCTGGAGATGCCTTAACCGATACGTCTTGATTTTCGTGGAGCGCCACCATCTGCCGTAACATTTGTAGGTTGTCGCTCGCTGTGTAGATGTGGTTGCTTTTAACTAGGGCACATAATGTTGGTATATGGTGGTTGTACTTGGTCGGCGAGTGTTTGAAAATCGGCTTTACGAAAGAGTTAAATATCCTTACTTGAATGCCGTAATGTTCAAAGACCGGCACCATATCCTGTATTGATGCCCCGTTTGTTTTGAAATCCTCTTCGGTTTTATTCATCAGTTTTAACATATTCTCTTTTGTTAATCGGTTCTTCTCTCCTCTTTTTTCGCCCAGTAGTGTATCCTTATACCAATCGGTGATGGTGTTGAACCAACATTCGTTTTCTTTGTAATGCTTTACATTTATCGCTTCCTTAAAGGTTTCAAGCTCGGGGTCTAAAGGTGTTTGGATGTAGATGCTATACATGCTTAAATTAGCGGTATTTGTTAGTTTTTCGTTTTTAGGGTCAAAATTGACATCGTCATCAACGCATTCTACACTGAGTAATTTAATACAATCAATGTAGTTCTTATGAGATTCTAGCTCGTCATATGCTTCTCGGTCGGTCAGTAAGGTTTGAAACAACTGAAAAAACAGTCTCGCAGTGTCCTTCTCGGTGCGAATTACCCTTTTTCTAACTATGTCTTCTATGTAATCAGTAGATTTTACATTCAATGTTTTCGGGCCTTTCCATAAAATAGCGTAAGGGCGACCTTTGCTGTCTTTAAACGCTGTCTTGAGCTCCTTTTCGTTTTTCGTTCTTCAGTCTGTAAAACAGCGCATTTACCGAGTAGGTGTTAAAAGCATCTCGCTTTTTGTTTTCCTTCTTTGCTTCCAGCATTCGTTTCCCTAGGGGTTCTTTGTCGTGGTGTTTGTCGTGGATTTGTCGTATGCTGTGTTTGCTTTCGCTTTTTGTTTGTCGGCTTTTGCGGTTGTAAACTGTCGGAATAATTTATCTGCGGTGGTGAATTGTGCTATTTTACGGTCTTCGTAAAAATTAGCTAGATTTTGTATTTTGACTCGGGTGCCTTGTGTTAAGCGATTTTTGTAGTTGTCGTAGGTTGTTTGTAGTGCTTTCGTGTTACGCTTAATATTTTTGCTCATATACAATATAGTTACTATATACATTTATTTTCTTTGTAAATACTTTTTCTAAAGATTTTTGTTATATGTTTAGAAACTGATTTGAAGAAATAATATAAATATATAGTATAGTTATATGACACATTTCAAAAATCCCGAGGATATGACAATGGACGAGTTTAAGCAACAACTGGCATTGTATCAACGGCTTTATTATAACAAAAGGAAAGAAGACGAACAATTTATGCTGAAGAAGCGCGAAGCAAGTTTCAGACACAACCAAAAAAATAAATTTAAGGAATACATAGAAAAAACAATTTAAGCGAGGAAGACTTAACACCAAGTCAAATTAATGAAATCATTACAGATAAGAAACCTAGCGGAAAGAACCGCGGAGGGCCCAAATACGATATGAATGAATACAAAGTGATTATGCCTAATTCTTCAAAATGATGATTTAATTAATTGTATTAATTCATTGTTTTTTGTTACTTATTGAGATGAGCGAGAAGCAGAAAATTATTAATGATGTATATTTTGATAGAGCGAGGTTTGGCAGTAAATCCAGAACACTAGCGGAGGCACCACGGGAGAAGGACAAAACCATAACACTGGGCGATATTAATGAATTTTTTAGAAAGAATGTTGAGCAAAAAAGAAGGCCGGTAGGTCAAAGCAGTTTCATCGCCCCTCATTCCGCATATGAGTATCAGATGGATTTGCTTTTTATAAACGATATGGATGAACAAACGTATAGGGTAGGTATGCTGATGATTGATGTATTTGATAAGTTTATGTGTGTAGTGCCTATAAAAGGAAAAAAAGGAAGAGGTTTAGCGAGTGGAATGATTGAGTGTTTAAACAAGATGGGAAAGGAAACCCGAGATAATTTATACAGACGACGAGGGAGCAATGAACAAGGAATCCATACACAAATATTTGAAGGATGAGAACATAGAACATCACAGAACGAGGGCGATTGATTTTTTTTAAATGGTATATGGAAGAACAAAAGGTTAAGGTAGGTGAACACCACAGAACGAAGGCGATTTTGGTTTAATGAATTCAACAAGAAGAACACTGTTAAGAATATAATGTTATGGCTATGGTTGGTGGTCATCCTAAACCCCACTCATTCAGTAACTTGAATTCTTATGTTGATATTGATGTTTTTTGTGTACCGTTTGTATGTGTATGGTTTTTTCTAGTGGTTTCGTTGCGATTTTGGTGCTTTTATCGTTCTCGCATGGCTACCCGTGATGGCAGTCTTGCTCCCGCAACAAGAAAGCCAGTAAGAACATAATCTCAGGGCAAACTCTTATCATTACCTTCCTCGAGCGGAACCTTAAATGAGGTCTACTTCTTCACACGAGCACCCAACGTCTCTTCTTTGGAGGTGAAAAGGCAACGCGGGGTTTGCTTGTCTTCTGGGGTGTGCTCAAATCAATCATGCCGTCCATGGTCCTCTTGCGACTGTCCTCCTGCTTGATCTCTGGCTTTGTATAATGCGCGAGCTGCTCCCTCAACCAATCACGCTCAGACTGAAGAGCCAAATTGCGTTCATGCAGGATGCTCCGATCATCGATGATCTCCGCCTCACTCTGCAACTGCTTCCTCAACCCATCCCGCTCAGTCTGCAATGTGAGGTTCATCTGTACGACTTCATCTAAAGCCTTCATCGCATCCATTGCTTCGTGCCTTGCTTCACATGTCTCTTCTTCAACCAACATCTTAGCCTGCTCTGACAACTCACGAATGCAGCCATTCTTCAACAGCTCATCCACAGTCACCAGTTGCCTCTCGTTGGGCATCGTCGCACTAGCTGCAAGTGTCATTGACTGCATCTTGTCGATGGCTTCCTTGAACACTGGGCGTAGCTGCAATTGTCCTCAGGGATATTCTCCTACGAAAACCTATTGAAACCCGTATTTTCCTACGAAAACCCCAACACACGCAACACACAATGCCACAGAACGAGTGAGTCATAACCATCCAAAACCTCACACCCTGTGCCGTTCTGTGTTCTGTCCTGGCTCTTCTGCATCCGAACACTGCTTCAGTGGCTTCCACTTCACACTGACCTTCTCCCTTTTCTGAGGCGCCGATACAAGGCCATACTGCATAGCCATGTGTGCTCCTTGGATGATGGAACACTCCAAACTCGCAGGCTTCACTCCTTGCGTCGCCCAGCAGAATATGATGTGGTGATGAAGCTCTCGTAGACTCTCGAAAGCCATACCGCCGTCAAATTTTTCCGATGCTCAATTCTTGATTTGTGCAAAGGTGTAAGACTTAGGAATGGACAGCTGCTTGCCCGTGATTTGTCCGGATGGAATCAAGCAGTGCCACATGGCTCGCTTTTTTTTTTTGTATCCGCCAAGCTCCAAATCAGGAAGGTCGCACTGTTCCGTACTCCGATATATCCGGCCAAGTTGCCCGCATTATACACCAGAGACGTTGATTCTGTGGCTTTGAGCTTGAGCTGTAGCCAGCGATTGCCGTGCAAGTAATGGTTATCGGCGATCAAGTCGTAAGTCCCTGCACGCGGAGACATCATCAAATCGCATCCCAACGATCTTGTTATGTGTGCGCATGGCACGTCGAACCGTTGCGCCTCTATAGCAGACTCCCTCACGGATATGTTGTCCCCGGCTGCAATCCAGAAGTCTTTCTGAAATCCAGACCTTTGAAAGCTCGAAGTGTCAACGATAAACCAAGTGGGCAGGAATTCTTCTGCTAGAAGCTTGAACTGTGTCCTCTCTGCCATTTCCTGGAACTTGTGCTTGCTGATATACTGCCGCACGATTTGGTTTGCGTGGCTCTGCGATAGGAACTTCGCAGTGCTGCTCGACGTCAACTCTTCGACATGTGGCAAGCCTGGCATCGATGTGCGGTTGCTCGCACGGCGGCTCTCGGAGAAGTCGCCAGCCTTGAACCTATGGCCTGAGACACCTGCCTCGAACGGCATGGTGGGCAAGAATGTCAAGGACGCAAGCAGGATAAGAGCACTGTAAGGCTGCATCACAAGACGAAGGCATTTGGGCTTTGCAGCTGATTGGTGTAATCTTCATGGCACCTTCGCAAGCTGAAGAAGTGAGCTTACCCACACTTGCAAGTCCCCCGAGCTGGGTGTCCTCTGCATCTGGGCAATGACCGGGTAGTGGATGACATCGCCGCTTGATCTCAGGCTTATACATCACAGAACGGGGGCGCACCCAAATTTTGGCGAAAGAGCCATCAGAACTTTTCAAGATTTATTATATCGTAGAGTTGAAGCCGATGAGAAAAAAGGAAAACAAAACATCCAATGGCCAGACTACATATTAGAAACATTATTAACCTATAACAATCAAATGAAGCACTCAGTCACGGGATTTACGCCAAAAGAAGCCCGAAGACCCAGTAATCAATTCAAAGTGAAATTAAATTTAACGATGAAGGGCAAGAAGAACCGCGCATATCCCGATTTAGATGTAGGAGATGAAGTTAAGATATTTAGGAAGCGAAAACCAAATGAAAAATAATGAGTGAGCAACTGGTCACAGAATACTTATACCATAGAAAATATTGAACAGAAGTTAGGTCAAAATTATTACAGAGTTGAGGGCAATACTAGGCAGTATCTGAGATTTGAACTACTGAAGCTTTGAGGGTAAGCAGTCTTCATTTCATTCACAATCACTGGTTGGGCACATGACTCTTTCCATAAAAAGCTGGCTCCAAAGCGGACAAGCTGACTCTCTGTTTCTTCCTGCGCAGCACGAACATGGCACACTAAACTGGACCCAAATCAGCTGGGACGTCACACTGCCCATAATCATTGCGTCCAAAGCAGACGAGCTGACCGTCTGACCGCACTGCACAGGTATGATAACTGGCCACTGCGACTGCCAAAACTGGTCCCAAATCTGCTGGGATGTCACACTGCCCATAAGTATAGTTTCCAAAACAGACGAGCTGACCATCTGTTCGCATTGCACAGGTATGATCCTTGCCCGCCGCGATTGCCAAAACTGGTCCCAAATCCGCTGGGACGTCACACTGCCCATAATCCCTGCGTCCAAAGCAGACGAGCTGACCGTCTGACCGCACTGCACAGGTATGAAAACTGCCCGCTGCGACTGCCAAAACTGGTCCCAAATCCGCTGGGATGTCACGCTGCCCATAACTATTCTCTCCAAAATAAACGAACTGACCATCTGCTCGCATTGCACAGGTATGACAAACGCCCGCTGCGATTGCCAAAACTGGTCCCAAATCAGCTGGGACGTCACACTGCCCATAATCCCTGCGTCCAAAGCAGACGAGCTGACCGTCTGACTGCACTGCACAGGTATGAAAAGTGCCCGCAGCGACTGCCAAAGCTGGTCCCAAATCTGCTGGGACCTCACGCTGCCCGTTACCATTGGCTCCAAAGCAGACGAGCTGACCATCTGCCCGCATTGCACACATATGCAAACCGGCTGAGACTGCTGAAACTGGCAAGCAGCGCTGCGCATGTCCCCGGAATGCTGTCTTCCTCATTACACGACTGTTGGAAACTCGAACATCTCCGGAACGTGCTGAGAATGCGCAAGTCCGAGTCCGTCTGTTGATGTTGCTTGGCCAGGCGAAACGTGACTGACCCTGTGTGCGAACGAACCAGGAGCCAGGACGGACCGTAAGAAAAGACTGGAATGGCGCCCTTTGTGCCTGAAAGAACAGGGCAAATGCCAGGCCAGCTTTCAAGGCCATTGAGGAATGGCTGCAGGAAGAAATGCCCAGTGAGGGCGCGGTCGAAGCTGAAAACGGAATTTGGACAAGTAGCTCATGCTGTACTGCAAATATCGTTCTAGTCGGTTCGACCTTCTTCCTGAACCTTTTTCCTAGTATAGATATTGTACTTGAGATGATAGAGAACGTAAGCTCTCTATTAAGGCGTAGCCTTGACCATTTCCATTTTCTAGGGTTTGGGATTTCAGGTTGGGAATATGTTTCTTCTATGGAGGTGCGGGAGTATGGGGTTGAGGTTGGGATTTCTCTATGTGGGTCTTCCTATGGGTCTTCTGGTGGTTCCATGATATGGGTATTGGTGTGAGTCTTTCGGTGGGTTTAGGGTTGAGGTATAGGTTGTTATGGTTTGGGTGCCAGGGGGGGGGTGCATGAGTTGAAAATGGAAATGGTCTATGCTAACTTTGTCAAGGCCTCTTAAAATGCCCCAAGCCCTAAACCTTACAACCGCAAGGCCCCAAGAAACCCTACACCCTGAAGTTTGGGTTCTACGGACATCAGAAGTATACACACATTTGGAGATTGAAACGCCTTGGTCCGAAAACCCGACCCTTAAGGTCCATCTCAGAAAGTTTGAATCCAAGCTTCATGGATACTGAAGGAGGCCAACTCAAGTCAGGGTTGAGGTCTCGTAAAGGGATAACAAACAACGATTCAGACCCCCATCTTGCTTGCAAGTAAATCTCTGTGTGAAGCTTCCGGGCTTGATGCTCAGGGCAAGAATATTCTTGCATAAACAGCATTTTGCTCTTCTTGACTGCGGATCCATTCCAATTTATTCTGTATCGAACTCATTATCATCGTTGTATATGGGTAGTTGTAAAAATGAGGGTTCCTTTTGGGTACCCTAAATATAAGGTGCCGTGTTATTTTAGGGGACCCAAAAGGGGCCATAATTTTGACAACCACCCATATAGACCATCTGTATTGACTTCCAGCATGCTATGATGTAACCATGCGGTTGGAGTTTAGAGCCCGGTTAAAGCAAAAACAACAACAAGCTTGAACTCCAAACCCTGAGCTCCTAAACCCTAACCTCTAAACCCAAAGCCCTAATTTAAAGTCTACAATCAAGCCCTAAACCCTACGCACCTTGAAGATGAAACGCAATCAACATCCCTTGCGCCTCTGGCAAAAGCCTACTCGGAAGCTTGTTGCAGGCATCCTGTCAAAAGGCGGGAGGAGCCATGCTGGGTTTAACGGTTTAGGGTTGTTCGACTGTCTATGAGGTAGGGTTCTTATTGCCAGTCGCCCCAACCAGACTGCTCTACATAATTCTATACCTTGCTTCACTGTTGTTCTCCGACGTACGACCATGCTGTCCAAACCCTCTCCCAAAACATCCTGAACTCATGCTGCGACGTGTGGCTTCACAGGGTTGATAAGGGACCCCTGTGGAGGGGACCCCTGCGGGTTGCACTTTCCCGATGGGGCCAACAGGGGCCTAATGTGGCCCAATGGGATCTAACGGGGCTTCATACGTCCGGTTCTAATATGGCTTTACGGCTAGGTTCCCCAGTTTCCACTTCAAACGCGGATGGCTATGTTTCCGATTACTCAACTAACGAAAGCAACTCAGCACCAGAAAGAGGCATAAAGGTACTACTGCTGGCCGATCTAGCAAAGGGTTTAAGCGCTGAGCAAGAGCTGTATAAAATCGCAAGTGCGCAAGAACGCCCCCCGGAATAAACCCTCAGCAAAGGCGTTCTGCTTAAACCCGAAGCCGCGACTTGCAAGACTAAAACCCCAAAACCCTGTCTCCATAACCCGCATTTCCCCATTCCCCGTGAGGCCCTGAACCGAAGTCGTCTCCGAGCCCAAACGGTTTAGAGTTTCGGGCTTAGGGCTTACAGGGTTTAGGGTTCGGGGCTTAGGGCTTAGGGGAATTTAGGGGTTCAGGGCTTAGGGGTCTAGGGCAACGCTGTAGAGCCTGCCTTGGGTTTCAAGACAATCCCCAGAGACTCCAATATCTCTTAATTAAGGAATATTCCTCAAATCATACGAGGGATCCTACTATAATTTAAAGTATATTCCTTAATTAAGGGGTATTGGAGTCTCTGGGTCCTTGAACCAAGCTCCAGAAATCTTTTCCCCAGCACTCCCAAGACGCGTCCTGCAGGTAGGTTGTCAACTCCTCGGACAGCTGCGAAGTCTGGGTTAGGGCGTTGATGGTCGAGGGCCCTAAGCGGAAAATGTCTGGGCTTTTACGTAACCAAGGAGAATAAAGTATAAATTTTTGTTTCATAATGGTTCCTTTAAAAAAAAATACCAAAGTATAGTAGTTAAGGTTCCCAAAGTGCCACCTAGTTTCGCCTGTAGGCGAGCAGCCGGAGTATTTAGACTCGGGTTTGGAGGGAGAGGTCCTTCTTGTTATCAAGCTGGGTTCGGACACTGCGCAATGGGTCTCATGACTTACAGGGAATCTACCCAAGGACTCTGAACTGGACGCTCGGCGACAAGATCCTGATTGCAAAGACCTCGCCAAAGGCCCTTAAGCCACAGCTCTCCGCTATGAAGAACATAGTCGAAAACTAGCATGGATCCATCCATAACTTAAGGTCTATCGATGTTGCTTCTTCCGAGGCGGTCGGAGTTCTCTACCGTTATATCACCTCCGGCGGCTCCTTTTCGGAGGTAGCTGAAGGTGGAAAGCCGTCCACCTCGGCAGCTGCGGAACATCCCATGCTTCGGGCTTTACGCTGATTTAGTTCAGGGGTCAGGGTCTCAGGATTCAGGGCATGGGGTCTACCATTTCATAAACTTTGGAATCTTGTGGTTGTCGGTTTTTGTGTTCAGCCATTCCATGGCACTCTTGGATTCGAACTTGCAGCGAAGCTTGAGGCTTCAGGTCCTCCTCTATGTGCCTATGTGCCCCTGTAAAACAAACGGAACCTTCCTGGTGGGCAATAAATAGCAAGAGCTCCAAGCCTTGCAGGGTCCTTCTTCAAAGAATGCTGCCACTCTTCACCGCAAGCCCTAAAAACCCTAAACTCTAAACCCTAAAAGCCCTAAACCCTAAACCCTCAGATCTCGGAGTACGAACCGGTGGAATGTTCAGATGCGGGCAAAAAGGGCGTAGTCCCGCATCTCCATGTGCCTCTTCAGAGCTGGCTTGGTGTTCGAGGAATAATGAGGGCTCCGTGGCTGACTTAAGGTTTGTGGCCGCAGGGTTTAAGGGTTTTGTTTTGGGTTTGCGGCTGCAGGCTAGGGGTTCGGATTTCCAGATTTAGTGCAGAGGCGCTTCAGAACAGAAGGGAACCTCACTTTGGTTTCTGGATAATGCAGATCCTCGACGTGCAGCTTTGCTACAGAAGAAACCCTAAACCCCAAACCTAAACCTAAACCACAATAACCCCTTTATCTAGGATACCCAGTAACCTAAGAATAAAAAGGCCTCTCTTTTTGGTACTGGGTAACTTTATAAGGAACCTAGGACTACAAAACGGGAATAAGGGCACTACTGGGCATCCTAGTTATTGAAGCTCCAATCTTGGCTCTGAGACTTTGCAGTTGACGACTGATGCAAAGCAAAAACGGACTTTCGCACTTAGATGAGGGTTGTGGGGTATCGTGCAGCAGAATTAGATGGGGACTGCTAAGGGATCTCAAAATTTTCCAGCCTTGCTCCTCCAGGACTCTGGGAGTCTTTGATTCGACCTTTTGGGCTGTCGGAGTCAGGGTTCAAAGATCCTGCGGCCAGGGCAAGACCATGCCAACCCAACCCGGTAGTATAGAACATCTTCAGCCAACGGGAAACCCAATGATCCCACATGCTCACCCCAAAAGCGCAGTACTGAGCTGCGGGCTTGTCATCGAACTCTCGTGCAAAAACTCGCTGCTTTTTGGCCTTGTAGACTCAAGAGGGTGCTCCAGAGGTTCAAAAGCGTTTTTTCAGCCTGAATCCAGAAACCCCGAAAGAAAATTTGGGAATTGGGGAGCTAGAAGGACCCGGCGGTGGAACGGGTGCCGGCTCGGTGGCTTTAAGGTTCAGGGTGAGAAGCCTCCGGGCATTCGTTTGAGGTCGAGTTGATAATTCGATATGCAACTCTACATAAAGGGAGGCATAGAGGGCTCTCATCCTTCGCCTGAATCGCATGACGAAACTTGAAATCTTATGGAACCTCCGAAATCTTGTGGAACCTCCAAAGTGGGGACTGACCCAACAGACAGGGTTTCGGAAGTTCGAGCCCAGGTACATCATGGAGGTTCTGAGACTTTCTGAGCCATGGAGTCTGTAGGGCTGTTGTGAAAAAGGTCCCGACGCTATGCCATACCGATTCTTGCCAGGCATCTATACTAGCTCTCGAGCTCCTAAACTCAACAGCGAGACGGCCAGGGCCCCATGCGTGACGCCAGTGGAAAATTGCAGTCACCTCGACGGGTCACATACGTCGGGGTTTAGGCACAAATGTGGAGGGTGGGGGTTGCAGGTTTCTGTTGGCTGAAACTCCGTTTTTTGGGAGCTATTTGGGTTGAGTTCCTGAGGAAGGTTTCAAGGTTTGAGGTGTTTAGGAGCCGGGGCTGCTGAGCTGAGAGGGGCGTGAGACGGTTAAGTTTTGGCAAGACGAAGCACAGAACTTGAAGCTCAAAAGGAGTTCTGGGGGTGGCATGACAATCCGAACCTGCACCCCAAAGCCCGTGAACCATCTGGGCCCCTTGTTGCCCAAACGTGCGAGGAGCTCCATGCTCAGGATTTCGGTCAGGGGCTCAGGTTATTAAGGGTTGAAACTTCAAGATCATTCAAGAGCTGCCTTAGCATAGAATGGTAGCATTATCCTGGCAAGACACTGCAATGCAACTTGGCTTTGTAGCTGCCTTACTTCATCTCCCAGAACGAACGCTGCATCTTAAACTCTATAACCCCAATACCCTGAACCGAAAACCGTGCACCCTAAACCCAACACCCTGAAGCCTGAACCCCAAACAAAGAAAGCCTGCATTGCTAAAGCAAAGGGGGCAACCCACAGGTGGGATGAAGAGAGGCAGCATTAAGAATCCCTGATATCAGAAATGTCATCGGGGAGCACCCCCGCCTTCCTTCATCCCACCCTCGGAGCCCTTCGACTACCCAAAGGCCCCAAAGTACAGTGAAAATACTGTATAAGAACCCACTGTTTAAGAACCTGAGCCCCTACCCAAGGCGGAATTCACCAGATTCAAGTTGCCTCAATATTAAGAACCTTAGGGTACCCTAGTTTTCGGGTCAGGTTCTTAATTTTTGGGGTGCTTTCCCTCACCAAGGAAATTCCGTCCCAACCCCTCTTGGCCCTGGTTCGACGGCATCAAGAAATTTAGAATCCAAAAGTAAATTTCCAGCCCTTCCTCCCAACACAACGGAACACTGACCAGCACAGCACCCCCTAGCTGGCAGCTCGCATACCACCAAACCGTGGAAATTTAGAATTGAAATCCAAATTTTCCACAGCCTCCCACAGGCCCAAGGCTCCGACCCACACCGACGGCATCAGGAAATTTAGAATCCAAAAGTAAATTTCCAGCCCTTCCTCCCGAAGTGGCCATGCATAATCTCAAATCCCCGCTGGTGTCATGCCGCTTCGGGCTGGCCCCCCGCAGCTTGCATTCCACCGAAACAAAGCCCCTTGCCACCAAAACGTGGAAATTTAGAATTGGAATCTAAATTTTCTACACCAGCCCCTTCCTGGCCCTGTGGCCTCTGACCCACACAAACGGCGTCAGGAAATTTAGAATCCGAAAGTAAATTTCCGCGTTCTCCAAACCACAAAACACCAACATCTGGACGTGGGGAGAAAACAGGCAGAAAAGCCTCCCCACAGCGCAGTGGTTCTGCATAGGCCCTACAGGGGGACGGCCTTGTTTCGATCCCCGGGGGTGTCGTGCCGCTGCGGGCTGGCTGCCCGCAGCTCGGATTCCACTGAAACAAAGCCCCTCGCCACCAAACTGTGGAAATTTAGAATTGAAATCTAAATTTTCCCACCAGCGTCCTGGTCCAGGCCCAAGCCACTGGCCCATGGCCCATGCCCTCTGCCCCGAGTCCTTTCGAGGAGCTTTGGCAAAGAATTGAGAACTAAATTTTTCAGACCCCCATGGCCCATCCGCCCCCACGGAAATTTAGAATCTAAAAGTAAATTTTCGGGGGGTCTCTGGCCATGCCCTCTGCCCGGAGTCCTTTCGAGGAGCTGTGGAAATTTAGAATTGAAAACTAAATTTTCCAGACCCTTATGGCCCATCCACCCCCAAGAGGAAATTTAGAATCCAAAAGTAAATTTCCCGAGACCTCGGTCCGGATAAGAACGTGGTTAAGAACCTGAGCCTACCCTAGCTGCTCGAACGGCAAAATCACATGTAATGGAAATTAAGAACCTTAGGGTACCCTACTCTCGCCGAACGGGGTTCTTATACAGGGTTTCCACTGTAGTTCCTTTTTGGGATTGCCTTATAGGATTCTACATACGAACCCCAAAAAAGAACTACTTTGAGCCCTTCGACCAAAGCCAAGGGACAATGAAGAGGCGGACCAAAGCCCAGGTTCGATCGAGTGCGAGATCCTTTGCCTTCGAAGTTCACTTCATTCGGTTTACATGGCTAGGATACCCAGTAACCTAAGAATAAAAAGGCCTCTCTTTTTGGTATTGGGTAACTTTATAAGGAACCTAGGACTACAAAAAGGGAATAAGGGTACTACTGGGCATCCTAGATGGGCAATTAGGGCCGGGTTCCTTTAGAGGGCTCCTTAAAGGATACTGTAAGGGTATTGTAAGGGATTTAGGTTTACAGTAAACCCCAAAAAGTTGGACAAATCTATAGCCTCAGCTCTTAAGAGACATGCATAGGGAATCCCAGCGCTATTCGGCCTTAATCCGGTTTCCAACTTTATGAGGTTTACTGTATATGGGCTGGCACTGATTCTTGAAGGATTGGTTGCGTTGTGTGTATCAAAGCCTATAGTCTTACGGTTGGCGCTGATTCCTAAAAGGTTTGATTCGATAACCTCAAGCCCTCAACGCTGCACCCTGAATCTTGTACCAGTCCTTAGAGCGGGCAGATCTAGAAGCTCCTTCAACCTAAGCAGAGGCCAATCAGAGGCCTTACAGTAGAATTGTTTTTTTGGGGGGCTGTTGTGGTATATCAGTGTTGTAGCTACAGTATAACTAAAGAGTAGAGTAGGGACTCTACAGGCAAGTTATGATTAAGTCTTCGAACTCCACATCCGACTCTACGCCCTTGCATTCCCTAAACCCTAAACCCCTAAACTCTAAACCCTAAACCCTATATTTCAACGACTGAAGCCCTCCAGGCGAGACCTCCCAAACTGGAGCAGACAGCACCGCCAAATTTGGGTCCCTGTTGGGGCCCTTTTCATAAGGGTGCCGTAGCATTTAGGGACCTGCAAGGGACTGCGACCCCAACGTAATTTCAAATGCAGGCAAGCAAATATGTAAGCATCTTTCGTTACTCCACAAGATGTGATCCAAAAGGCCAACGCAATGCAAAGTATCCCTCAGGCATAACCGATAAGCTTGCAATCATCAGTACCATATCACTAGCATCGAGGGCTTTGACAGGAGTGTTTGAAGAATGACGACGATAATCACGAGCAAGAAAAACACACATTCAATTCGGCTGCTTTTGCACCGCGGTTTTGTCTTGTCCCCAGTGCCGTTTCTGGTTTGCAAGGCAAGAGCTCTAAGCCCCCTCGAAACCTCATAGAACTTAACTACACAATAAACACCCAAACCCGATCGAGACTCTAATTTGAGTCTCGGGTGTGAGCTTTCTCCCCTTCAGACACTGCGAACCCGGCCGCGATGTCGGCCCCCGTGCGATGATCGAAAGGCAAACACCTTGGCATCACGACCAATGCGCTAGCCGAGTCTCAAAGAAGTAGGATCTGCATATCATTGTGTCATGAAAGAAGGACTGTATGGCGATACTAGTACAAACCAAGTAACAAGTATGCGAACCTCTTTTATTACTCCACCGCAAAGCCCGAAAATCGCTGAATCCGTACACCAAAAGCCACCATCGCTAAAAATAAAGCTCCTGCACCATACAGTCTAACGAAACCCTAGCTGTTCAACAGAATCACTCCTAAATCCTCTCCCCGTTTCACTCTGGTTTGGGATTCGGTTTCAGATTTGCAGTTCGGGGATTTCGGCTTTCCGACCCCCTGATGCAGGGATGGTTTTTAGGAAAGAGGTCTCGCGAGCGAGCTTTTTAGCTCAAGGATGCCAGGGTCTACTTGGAGGTTCATGGGTAGTCATAAGTGGGGTTATAAGTTCCCTGATAATTAAGGGTTATAAGTATAGTTACCTTACTTATAACCCCAGTTATAACTACCCACGAACCTCCAAGTAGGACTTGGGTTTAGGGTTTCGGCCCTCGGGGACCTCACAAAACCGGATACTTCGGTTTTCTAAAGCTCTACGTAAACCCTCTGTCCAGTTGCTGAGTTCCCTGGTTGGTAGGGCTTTGATTTTTGATTATATGCCCAAGAAGGTTGTTTTAGCAAGATATCTATCCGGACAGCGGCTAAGATGCCTAGAAACGTGATAAGCCCGACAAGCCGTACGAGACCTGTACACCCCAGCAGAGCCTTTACGCCCCATACCCATCCAAGCCCAACAAAGGCTACACATCAAGATCCACATGTATGGCTTGAGAACTCAAGTTGACGGCTTCTTTAGATAACCTCCTACATTCTCAAGGTTAGAACCCCAAGACCTACACATCCCACAGCTCAGGTGCTTCTCGTGCCTTTGGGCCTGCTGTGAGACAGTAACTACCCCGAGGGGCGCAAAGGTTTGGGATTAACCCTCAGCTACTCTAATTGAGTTCAACGTTTAGGGCTTTCTTTAAAAGCGAGTATCAGCCCCTCCAGAAGAAATGAGCCCAACCCTCAAGCCAGACATAACGGTCTTCATGATTAGAGGGTTTAGTAGCTTACCCATTTGGGCCCTGCTAGTAATTATATCTCAAGTGATCCGCGTCTATGAACCTCCGAAGCATCGTGCAGTCCTACCCGGGGTCCGTGCGCTGTCTGAATTACGTCCTGGCTTTCATGGTGCTTTCTGAGAGCGTTGTCAGGCTTCATCCGCTTCCGTGGGGGTTCTCTGGTGCCTGCAAGGGGTTCATAAGCTGAGGAATGCTAGTGTTCTGTGACAACGCGCTTTGGACCTTGGACGCGATCAGTGAGACTTGGGCTTTCCAGGCTCTCACAAGGTCTTTCGCGAGGCTCCAGATTTTGGGATTGGAGGTTTTCGACCTCTCAGAAGGCCTGAACAACAACCCCCGAACCCGACAACCCTAAACTGCCTGAACCCAGAACCAAGCCGCCCCAACCATGAGTTGGGACATTCCTGGCCTCGAAATTCTTCAGCCTTCGTCTGCAATGCTCATTTCATGGGACTCTTTTCGAAGCAGTCCGGGATTAGGGTCTTTGGTTTGCCGGCCAGATTGGTCAAATTGTGGAGTGGGTCAACACAGTTGTTTGCCCTAGCTGCTGCATTCCCAAGCCGACAGCAAGCCATCCTGTTCACCTTATTCGGGTTAAGGGTTTAGGGTTAAGGGTTTAAGGATTTAGGGTTCATACGCCACCCACGACAGGCCAAACAAGGCTGCACAAAGAACTCCAGACTCACAAGAAGGAACTTCCTCTAAACTCCGAAGGCGCACGGTACAAACAATCCAGACAAAAAAACTCTAAGACACCCACCACCACAAAAAGCAAACCTTCACTAAATCGCCTGAACCCCAAAGAACTCTAAACCCCTAAACCCTAATGTCCCCCAAACAACCCTAAACTCTAAACCCCCAAACTCCAAAACCCTAGAGCTCCCCCCAAACTTCGGCCGAGAGGGGCCCGGAAAAGGCCCCAGGAGATGCCATTGCCGAGCCAGAATAGGATGCCCAGCTGCCTGGGTTTAGGGTTTGGGGATTATAGGGATTAGGGTTTAGGGTTTAGGGATAATGGTTTAGGGATTAGGATTTAGGGTGTAGGGGTTAGAGGGATTAGGGTTTAGGGTTTAGGGATAGGGGTTTATAGGGTTTGGGGTGTAAGTATATAAGACCCGTACAGGTACCATTAAGGAAGAGGCCTTGTACCAAATTACACGCCGCCAGGGCGTACCATAATGTAAAGGAGCCCTAAGCTGAGTTTAGGGTTCCTTTAAGGGTACCTTCAAGGGTCTTATATACATTTTAAAGTGTGTTTAGATCATGGGACACTAAGGAACACTATTGGGGCCCTTGAAGGTTTTGGGTGTATGTCTGTTTAGAATAGGGAACCCAAGGAACAACATAACGGTTGCCCCGGTGCTCTGCGAAACATATCGGGTTTAGGGGTTGCGTGGTGCTTGACGGTTCAAGGCGTGCGCTTTGCCTGGGGGATGCTTAGCTGATTCGCTCACTCTTCAAGGAAAGAAGCTTCTTGCTACGGTTGATCGGGCTTTGAAGGTTCTTGAGGGTTTAGAGTTTAAGGCTTATAGGTGTAGAGATTCAGGTTTTGGGGTTAAGTTCCAAATACCCTACTGGCTCGGAGATCTGAATCAAGCAAACTGAAAGTTCAGGAAGTATTTGGTTAGGGCTCAGGATTCGGAACTCAAGGGCTAAAGCGAAGAGATCGCCCAGGTCGGACTTCGCTGTTCCAGACTTGGGGTTTAGGGTTTAGGGTACCCTAGACCCTAAAACGAAGGGGTTGAAAGCGGCTTCGGGCTTGCTACAGCCAGTACTCCGCAAGCCCGTAGGTGCCTGGACCTACACCCACTTCTGGGCTCTTCTCATCGAAACCGAGAAAATCATACTATGCTCTTTACGTACTCTACATGAATTCCTGACATTACTCAATTTTCTGGAAATATGATGTTATTTACTCTTAGCCAGGTTGCAATAGTCAGGTTACGATGCTATGTGGCTAGTTCTCTATATTCTGGCCTTTTTTGAGAATTCTGAAGATTGCTCTGGCATGCGATACCTGCGCAAGTCCTCATTCGCAGAACCTAGGCGCCGCCAATGGAACCCATTCCTGGCTGACTTCTCTACTGACACACTAAAATGAGGCTAGTCTACAGGTCACGTAAACACCGAAATGGGCCAACGGCTTGAGGAACGCCGAAGTTCGGAAAGACAGGCAGAAGACACACAGGTATCTCACTACGGACACGTGCACATCTTGCGACCCCGTTGCAAGAAGCTGAGCATCGCATTGTTGTAGAGAGGAAAACCAACGCCTGCTAGTACTGTATAGGGGCCTTAACATTTTAGAAAATGACTTGGAGTATATTTTCCTATCATTATGATAAGGAACCCCAACATAGTCTGGGTAAATATTGACTCTTCATACAGTAGAAGAGTTCGGGCGTCAGGGTTCACAGATAGCCAGATAGCCCCCAATCGCGGAGCATACCCCACATCATCTTACACCCCCGACAAGCTCCGGGCCCACAAGAGGGCCTGTTGAGCTGTCCGGGGGTTTGGATGCTCTCTAGGTTTGAGTGTGAAGATCTAGGACTACAAGGTTTTGTGGGGCGTATTCTTTCAAAGTGGATCGGCAACGGCTCAAGTAAATTTAAAAGGGAAGACTGACGGACTTGGTCGTTGCAGCAGTCTTGCGGGTCGCCTTGATGTCAAAGCATGTCTGGGCGGCAATCATGAGCTTTTGCGGTTTTGGAAACCAATACGTTCTGTTCTTGCATGCCATGAAAATGTTGCTGCAGAACTCTCCGCGGTGGCACGTCTGCTGAAACACGTCAACCCACTTGGTTTCGCCAACGCAGTCCTGAGGTTCTATCCTGTATCCGAACTCATGGCAGTTGGCGGACCATCTGTGCGCAAACTGACCGACTGTGAGCCCCATGTTCTCGAACAGACTCCTCTTGAAAAACTGGGCCCGATCATCTCCTTCCGCAATCAGTCTGGCTGTGTCACCGTCCTTCAAAACCTTCAGCAACGCCGCCGGAATCTTCTTCTCGGGCATCCATGTTTCAAGCTTAGCGCTTTGGAGCTTCAGGATCTATTTTTAAAGAATGGGGACCGCTCAGGGTCCATTGAAGGGCGCAATACCTGATTGTTCTAGGGTCCTCAAGGGAGGGTGGTTCAAGGTCGGAAGTCGGAAGGTACAAGGGATCCTCAGGGAACCTCAAGGGAACCTTACGGAGCACTAGAGGGACTTAGGGATTAGTCTCCCCGCTTGGAGCCCCCTCCCATAAGGCTACTAAAGTGAAAAAGCAGCAGCGCTCTATTGACACCTGGCCCTTCCCTAAAAGCATGTAATTTAGGGCTGAGGGTATGTCAGCATAGCGGCCTAGCTAGAACCAAAGGAAACCCCAAAGCCCGAAACCCTAAACCCCTGAACTTCAAAAACTCAAAACTCCTCAAGCCTAAACCGCGCTGAGCCGAGAAGAGTGGCACTCTTCCTCAAAAGGGCCTCCATTGCTTAGCTTCTTGGGGTTAGGATTAACGTTTGGAGTTTATGGGCTTACATGGCTTTGCGGAATGGGCATAGAATACGATCACATGGTAGACTCCAGGCCAAAAGACCATCGAAGAAACGAAACTTCAATGCTCCAAACCCTGAACCCCAAACGCCTCCAGATATCCTAAACCCTAAACCCTAAACCCATTTTGTAAACTCCCAAATCTCCCTCCAGCCTACGATGTTGAGGTCGTAGACACGAAGCCGTGAGACACGAACGATGTCACGCAAGTGAAAAGGCCGAGCCTTTCACCGGAAGTGTGGTTTCAGGTTTCGGTTTAGGCTTTAGGCTTTAGGGTTTAGGGCCTGGGGTCTTTAGGCTTCCTAGGGGTTTCAGGGTTTCCGGGTTGAGGGTTTTAGGGTTTCAGGGTTCGGGCTTCGGGGTTTAGGGCTTTAGGGGCTTAGGGTTTAGGGTTTAAGGGTTAGCTGGCTGGGGTTCAGGGTTCAGAGTTTTGGAGTTAGTGGGTTGGGTTTAGGGTGTTGGGGAGTTTAAGGCTTCTTGTTTGCGGGTGTAGGGCTTTAAGGCTTTCGGGATTTAATTTTAAGGCTGAGTGTCAGGTTTCGTTTAAGAAACATCAAAACTGTCGGTTAACGGCCCTATACAAAGGTGTCCTAACGAGTCAGACCGGAAGAAGGGCCTACAGTATCGGGTTCTCGGCTTTGACGGTCTAGCGTTTCTGATTTACGGTTAAAGGGTGCTTCTTTAAAGTGTAAGCTTCGCGTCCTGATTCTTGTCGAGCGGTCAATGATGGTGGCAACTGCCTGGCCTAGTGATGTCTCAATGATAGCGCCTACGCCCTCATTTAGGCAGTAACAACCGTGATGATCATGCGAAGATGATGACTTGCCTGCAACAGCATCATGGGCTAGGCATGATCCCGACATCAGAAACAGCAATAAATCGTCAGTACCAATCACAACATCGGAATCCTCTGCTTCTGAACGTCATGAAACTTTCTTTCGCCGTTTTGGCACGCACACCAAACCTCTTGCTATGATCACAACGTCAATTACAGCAGGATCCTGGCTATGATTTGAGGTATATTCCGTACGTCTGCACATTCACCCCGAAGCCACACATTTGGGCATGCCGGCCTTCCAGCTATCCGTGAAGTGCATGACACCCGAGTCGTTTGGGATGGCCTGGCGCTGTCAGGACTTTGGCTGCGCCACCTACAGGCTTTTCAAACTGAGACTTCAGGTCAAGGCATGAACCTTATCTAGGAGGTGCTGTTAAAGCCTTTGAACAATATTAGTTTGTAAGATCCTCTTAATTAAGCCCAATAGGAGCAAGTATAAAATGTCCCGAAGCCCTACCTAGTTATAAAGCCTTTAGCCCAAAAGCCCTTGACTTACAATTGAATTGACCCCCTCGCCCTAGAAGTTCTGAGACTTATGCTCCTGTAATTTACAGTTTGTCGGCAAACAGGATGCTGCCGTCGCAGGCTTTTAAGGGATTCCGGGATTTAGGGCGATTTAGGACTTAGGGAGATAAGGGCTCCAAAGCCCTAAACCCCTTACGTAGGTTTGCTCATACCTTTCAGGTCGTCGTTGGGCTCGATTGGCTGAGTGTTTACGATTGCCTACATTCTGATTGGGTCTTCCCGAAAAGAACCAGGCATTGCGGGTTTTGAGGCCTGCCGCTTAGGACCTATGCTGTTGTGGGTGTAGGGTTTTGGGGTAGTTTAGGGGCCTTGAGGCAACGGTTGAAAACCATAGATGGCTGAATTCGACCCAGCCTGAAGTTAGTTTAGGGTTCTAAGGTCGGTCACCGTAAACCCTCACACCCTAAACTCCTGAACCCGTAAGGCCTTAAACCCTAAACTCTAAACCCTTGAACCCTAAGCTCTTTACCCTTAAACCCTGAACCCCTAAACCCCGAACCCTTAAACCCCTAATGCTCTAAACCTAGGGTTCTTTGAACCCTCAGCTCTAAACCGAAACCCTTGAACCCTAACCCATAACCCCTTAAACCCGTAAACCTTAACCCAGGGTTTCAGCCCTACTTTAAGCTCTGAACCTAGGGTTTCAAGGGGCATCTGGGACCCTGGCCGCATGGCACTGCATGTGATGCTCTTCGGCTGCTTGCAGCATGGTGCGGTACGTCTTGCTGCGCGTGACCTGCCCGGTGCGGACTCTTGTAATATGAGGCCTTAAATAATTAGAATACGGCTTTGGGGGGTGTATGATGGTATATCAAAATACGACGAAACCTGCAGAAGAACTCAAACGCCACGTTTGTTTCAAGGGTTCTGCATTGGAAAACTTTAGGCTTTCTTTTCGTTATTTCGACGACAGCAACATTTCGCAGATCATCCTGAGCTGAGTAACCAAGTGCTCGCTTACCTCGTTGTGTTTTCTGTACTCCTAGAACCATCTAACCCCCAAGCCCCAAACTAAACCCTGCACCTTTTCCGGCAAGAATCTGAGTCTGGGGCAGTATACTTCGGTCAGAGCTCATTTGGCTTGACGTGTACGGCGGCAAAGGACTTTATTTAGGATTCAGGGCTGCAAGACGATGATCACAGGGACAAGCACAAGCAGACGAACAAGCTGGTTCAACCAACGAAACACAGGCAACTCAAGCCGGAAATCCCAAATCTCAAGTCAAACCCCAGCGCTCTCAACCCAACCCTAGCTCAAACCCCAACCCCCGGCACGACAACCCCTTGCTAAAGAGCTGACCCTTCTCCGGTGCGAGATGAAGACCTTGGGCGTGGCTTGGGATTAGGGTTTACGGTTTCAGGCGGAACAAAGGGTTCTAGATTATATCTTCAGACTGGGGTGCAGCATTTTAGGGTGTAGAGCTTAGGGAAGCTTTACACCGCAGGGTCTTTAAGGGCCTCGCTTCTATCGTGCAGGGCTATATATGCCATAAACCTGTATTGTTATGATCGATATTAAAACATATATTTGCTAGCCCCTTATATATATATATATATGTATGTATGTATACATCGAGAAAGAGAGAGAGAGAGAGAGAGAGAGAGAGAGAGAGAGATATAGACAGAGAGAGAGAGAGAGAGCGAGAGAGACAGAGAAGAGAGAGAGAGAGAGAGAGAGAGAGAGAGAGAGAGAGAGAGAGAGAGAGAGAAAAAAAGAGAGAGAGGGAGAGAGAGAGCGCGAGTGAGGGTGAGAGCATCGTTTAGGTGTTAGACTGGTAGCAGCGTTTTACTTTAACTTGTTGTGGCCTTAAGGTAATTAAGGGTACAGAGATGTCTGGGTTCTCTCTGTGTGTGTGTGTGTGTTTGTGAGTTTGGGCTTGCAGGCTAGAGGCTGAGAGTAGGCTGAGAGTTAGCATTTAGAGGAGCATGTCAAGATTGTTGGATCCTGGTTAAGGAACCCAAAACAAGCGACCATAAGGTGTGCATGTGATAGTTAAGAGCCACAGAAACCTGCCTTCATGGAAACCTGTACCAAGTAATTTGGCTTTTTAGCCCGGGATTAAACTCCTTAACGCCGCCATCACTTGAAGAATCGCGAGGCGGACTGCCACAAGTCGTGGCCGTGAGTACAGTAACCGTGTCATGGTTTAAGCACTCTGCGCGTGGGCTGGATCGATTTTGCAAGTGTTTCAGCGAGGTTTACAATTCTTATAACTACAGTAAGGCTTGTAGAATTGTTGTTGAGGGTTGCTGAGACTTGAAACTATACTTACGGCGATATCTCTGTTCTGGTAAGGTAAACTAGGTACTAAGTTCCCCAACAAGGACCCAGACATCAACTCGAAACTAGAAACCTTGAGCCTCTGCGTTCGCCCCGTGCAGCACGACACGGCTTGAATCATGTGGCACCGTCTGTGGATACAGATGAAGCCCCGGCTGTGTTTGAAGAAGCGAAGAGAAGAAGCAAATCAACTCTCAGCCCGGAACCCGAAACCCTAACTCTCAGATCCGCATGGCTGCAATCAAGGGACCACCACCAGCGTGACCACTCCGATAGCGATGCCGATTGTAGCAGCCGTATAGATCCAATCCTCCGTGGTGCAGGGCTTAAAGTCAAGGGTTCAATTGTACAAACGTAGAAGCAACGACCCTGAATACTGAGCCAGACCCACGCTAGCCCTGCTCCTGGAAAACGTGCTGCACAGGCTTCGGAAACAAGTGTAGTTTAGGCTTGGCGTTGCAGCAAGGTTTGGCCCAGGTATCTGTTCCGACATCAGTCACCCCTTGCTGCAACGCTGCCAACACTATCTTCAAACAAATTACCATGGCAAAGCGCTGAAGAACAATAGTTGCTCTCGTAGCACTCCAAAGACAGATCTTCTGTGAATAAGTATCTCGAAGACGAGCAGATTGAACCCACCCAAACCCACCCCGCACACCACTAAACCCTCAGCCTTAACAGCTTACAAAGCCAAGCTCCTAAACCTGGAAACCGAGACACACCGCCCTATCAGAATACTTCTAGCCCCCTCCTAAACATTAAAAAAACATCATTATTGCAGCTCAAACCTAAACTCCCAAAAAATCCTGAACCCTCAACCCTAAACCCCGAAACATCGTAAACCCCATTTAACCCCTGAA
This sequence comes from Symbiodinium sp. CCMP2592, assembly GCA_905221615.1. Classification (NCBI taxonomy): domain Eukaryota; class Dinophyceae; order Suessiales; family Symbiodiniaceae; genus Symbiodinium; species Symbiodinium sp. CCMP2592. The sequence continues at coordinate 133,197 of CAJNDT010000724.1, forward strand.
CTCCACGACCCCAAGACATCCTAAACCCTAAAACATCTTGGACCCCACAAAAATCCTAAACCCTAAACCCTAAAAAGGGAGCTCCAGCTGGGGCCAAGGCTGGTACGACTGGCCTCCGCCCCGGCGGAGATTTGAGAGGTTTCGTAAGGTGCTGTATAAGAATTCTGGGGTTGTATAGGAGGTTCTGCAAGAGTTCTTATGGGGGCACCTTAGATTTCTATCGTGAGGCTTCTACAGCGTTCGAGAGCGATTCCAGGTTTCACTACGAATTGTATCATGACTCTGGGGTGGCATAGGGTTTATGAAGGTTCTGTAGGGGGGTCGACAACGATTCCAGGTTTCAATGCGAATTGTATCATGACTCTGGGGTTGTATAGGGTGTATGAGGGTTCTGTAGGGCTGTAGAAAGTTGTCTATCGCGCACCAATCCAGCATGCGGGGGCCTATGCTGAGGGAGTCCTATGTTCTACGCTATTGTATTATGTCATATGTTACAATGGGATCCCGCACTATACTATGATATTAATTACATCTCAGAGACTAGGCTTTGGGATGTGATGCAAAACATCAGCAACAGAGAGTGTATTTTTGCAGGATGGGCTTTGTGACTATATGGCTGAAGTAAAGCAGTGACCGATTTCGGGTTGTTTGTCTTCGGGAGATTGTATTCAACTAACCTTAGCCGGCGGTCATTATGATGTTCGCTGCACCTGTTCACCAAGGCAGCACATTCTTCTAGGTCTCACTCCGGTTGAAACCATGTGTAAGTTTGCGTGATCCAGCCTAAACCCTAAAACCCTAAACCGTAAACCCTAAACCCTAAAACCCTAAACCCTGTGCTGCCCGAAAGCCCCAAACTCCCCATACCGTAACCCGATGCCATGACCCCGACAATCCTCAACCGCTGCCACAGCAAGGAAAGCACAGTATCCTAGGGTTTAGGGTTTAGGGTCTAGGGTTTAGGGTTTATGTTTAAAGTACTATGGCACCTTGAGCTAGCTTGGGATCTTTGCTTTCACTCGTTTTTACAATCTCTTCGGTGAGTTTTGTGAGGCTCCACAAGTCGCAAAGCTGTCCCGAAACTCTATCTCAGAAATCTAACCACCCCGAACCACTGACTCCCACTCCTAAACGTCCATAACCCTAAACTGTCAAGCTCTAACTCGGAAATTTCAAAACTCCCAGATCTAAGTCCTTAGCTCCCGAACCCCACCAAGCTGAACTCATCTTGGAATCTCCAAGGCTGCGACACAACCCTATCCACAATCTCAAACTTTGGAAATCATAGGACGACCCTAAACCCTATACCCGTCATAGGCCATCGGATCAGGGAGTGGATCCAGGAAAAAAGCTGCTTTTGTGTTCAGGGTTTAGGGTAAAGCCTAAACCCTGAAACCCTGAACTCCGAAACCTGTAACTGACCTCAAACCCTCGACTCAGCAGCGGACGAGGGATTCTGGTTGATCTGCCACTTGTGGCAAATTAGCTGCTTGCAAGCCGAGCCTGACTCACTCAGAACCCTACATGGGGCGCACGTCAACCTATCATCTGAAGACTATCTTATTATAAATCCTAATATGGGATTTATAGGGACCCTACAAAAAAAGTAGGTTCTGGTGGGTTCAGGTAGTTCCAGAAATTGGGGCATAGCTGGCTCTGGATTTCTGAGCCAAGGTCCTGGCGAAGCTGAAAACCCTCCTTAGTTTGAGGTTCTGGAAGATATGTAGCCTATAGACGAGTCCGTCGACTATGTACTTGCATTTTATCTTGCTTCAAGTATGTGCTTAGTGCGCTTTTTGATGTAAGCAACTGTGAACCTGCCTTTTACAATTGGTTGGTTAAGTGCAGGACGAACCGCAAAATTCGAGGAAGCCAAAGGAATTCGGAATCTGTCTATGGGTGTGGCACGAAAAAATCTTGGGTGACTTGGCTCTGCTATTGCTATGGGCGACACGTGTACGTTGCTTTTAGAGTTATCTTGCATAGGGTTTTTGGTCCATGGGTCGATTAATCACTAGAATAGGGTTTTGGGGGGCCATTATACTAAGTACTATACTGATATAGTATTGGAAATCATTTAGCCCCCTATAGTAAAGTGAACCAGGTTTCCTACCAGTAGGGCTTGTCCATGCGCTCGGTGTTCTTGAGCTCCTTGATCTTGGCGCTTGCAGATCTGCCGGAGATCGCGTCGTCCAACCTAAACCCTAAACCCTAAATCCCAAATGTAACAACTTCACCAGGTGTGGTCTGGTTCCTGAGGCGCAGGCAAGCGTCCCAGCTGTTCCCACTTGTCCATCCTTCATCATGAGTTTGCGTAGAACCGGATTCGAGAAGGCCACTCTCGGTCACAAGAGGTTTGACGATGACGAGATCATCTCCGTAGCATCGCAGTGCGCAGAGTCAGGGTCTGCGTTTTCCTGTGCGATCGTGATGCACTTGTGACTCCGCGGTCGCTTCGATGCAGTCTTAGGCCCTGTAACTACAAGCGTAATGACTAGATGATTTGGTATATATTTCTGGGTCCTAGGAGGCCTATACCGGACACCCTAAACGTACGACGTGGGTTCTGAACTCGCTGATCACAGCACAAGCAAGCATGATCAAATAACGAGCATTCCGAGTTACACAGATCAAAGACTGCGAGTTCCATCATGTAGGCATGTCTCTCGCTGAAGGCTCAAAGTAGACGTTCGTCCAATGGTCGCATCCTCCTGGGCCTGTCTGATTACACTGGAAAGTAGACGGGCTCATTCCCCATGCCAGACCCGAGGTGCACACCCTCTAAACCCTAAAGCCCACTATACTAATTTATTTAATATGTGATTATAATACTATACTAACTGCTATATACTATATTATGACTATATTGCTATATTACCAAAGCTCAAAAGCAGCCAAGCCCGAAGCCTGAAGCCCCAAACTCTCATCCTCGTCAACGCCCTCGGGTTTAGGGATTCGGGTTTGGGGTTTAGGGGTCTACCGGGGTTTAAGGAGCCCCAAGCCCGAACCCTAGAGATCCCTGCAGGAGGTTCCCAGCAGTTCGATGGTCAAGAGTCCGAGGGCGATCTGGCGAGCAAGGATTCCTAAAGTCTTGTAGGCTTTGGTTTAGGGTTTAGGGTTGAGGCTTTGGCTTTGGTTTAGGGTTTAGGGATGAGTTCTGTTAAACAGGGGCTTGTAGGAATTACATCATTGCAAGGTTCTATAGGGTTGCTAGGGCTCTAAGACAGTAGGGCGCGAGGGTTTAAGGTTGAGGATTTACAGGTTTAGAGTTACCCTGGGTGCCAATTCACTCCTCCGAATTCGCGTAAACACGGTGTTTTTAGGCTTAGGACTTTGAGCTTTAGGAGTTGAGGGTTTTCGGTGGTTTAGGGGCTTGAAGCTTCGGGTGGGATCAGGATTTGGGAGCTTCTGGAATTGGGTTACTTGTTACTTTGTTTGGGGGCTGTCAAGCTTCGGGTTTTGGGTTTAGGTTTCGGGCGAAGGTAGGATTGACTGATGGTGGCTGTATACTGGGCTTCTTACGAATTTCGTTGTTGCATTAAAAGCCTAAGCCTAAACCCTCCAATCCGCAAGTTCGAACTGCAAAAACATCCGGCAGACCGACGCAACCGCCTCGTATGAGGGCCTGCTGTGGAGGTTTCAAGGTTAAGTTTAGGGCTTTATGGTCTAGTGTCTGAAGGTGCCTGGGGCTGATGGTTGAGGGTTTTCGGCATTTAGGTGTTAAGGCTTAGTCTGTTGAGATTTCTGGTTTCAGACTTTGAAGCCTCAGAGGTTTCAGGTGTAGGGTTGTGAGCCTGAGGGGTTTGAGCAGTTTAGGATTTCGATGCCTTTCCCCCACCCCGCCCCCCATGTCATGCCCCCTTTTCCCCGGCGCCCCTCCGAGGTACAGCAAGAAGACTTCCATGCTGCCCACCTTTGCTGAGGCTCCAGATTTGCGTGTTTGGGCTCAGCGAAACACGCGGCCTGGATTTCGTGGGCTGTGGGCGGGTTTGGGGTTTGGGGTTCAGGTTTGAGAACAGAATTTGAGAAGAGATGTAGGGTAGGGTCTATCCGATGCAAGCCGGCACGGGACCGAAGATATTGTTTGCTTATGGTGGAGCTTGGCGGGTTGGGGCTTGGGGTCTGCACCCGGCACCCTAAACCTTGAACCCCAAACAAGATTGACTTTGAAGGCCTGAACTATCAAACCTTCTTACCTCAACCCTGCATCCTCACAATGACTCATTATGCGCCACCAAGAAAACCACCACCAAAAAAAAACTCCCAAGCAGCAGTAAGCCCCACATCCTGAAGCAATGACTGCAAAATCTTACCTCCCTCCTCCCCCAACACACAGAAAGCTATGAGCACTAATGAACCGTAAACCCTGCAGCCTTCAAAGCCCCAAGCCCTGCAGCACCATCAAATTCTGCCTAGGATGCTCAGTAACGAATGGGATACAATTATGACGACTATTACTACCATTCTTCCATTCCCTACTAACCAAAGGTAAGTGTAGAACCCGGTTAGAAGCACATATAAAATACCTACAGAAGCCTGGTAGGGCCGATTCCACGACCCTAGACCCAACTCTAAACCCTAAACCCTACAGAACGCTATACACCATACAGAACCCTACTCTATAAATCTATAAACTCTAAAGAACCCTATACAAGCCCTACAGAACCGGGTCAAACTCTGAGGGCTCTGCAGCACCGAAGGATCCTTCGGCAAGGCCGTGTCCCTTGCGCGGCAAAAACCCCGGAGCCTCCTTTTAGGAGATCCGGCAACTAAGGCCCTAGGGCTTGGGATGCAATGTAGTAATCATTGAATCATTGTAGTGGTAAGCAGATGAGTAGCAGGGTATACTTTGCTGGCTTTAAGACGTAGGATTCCGAAACCTGCGTGCATGAGATTTGCATCTTGAGCATGCTCCGCAAATTTTCCCGCGGAACTCGCGGTTCAGGGCCCTGGACGTGTCGAAACAGAGACAAGCTGATTGAAACCCATAGCCCCTAAGGCAACAAAGCTCTATTCAGGAAGACCCCATGGCCCCACCACAAGATGCTCTTTAACCCACATGTTCTGCAGCCTCTTGAGCCCGGAGGTGCGGCGTCAAGCAGTAACCAAAGGAAGGGGGAGCCGAAACCGAGGGTTTGGGGTTGAGGGACAGTACTTGGAGGTTCATGGGTAGTTATAAGTGGGGTTATAAGTCCCCTACTAAGGATTATAAGTATGGTTTCCTTACTTAAAACCCAAGCTTAGAGCTACCCCTGAACCTCCAAGTAGGCTTGAGTTTAAGATTTTTGGGACGAAGGCATCACTCGACCCTGCACGTGAAACTGCGGCCCCGCTCACATCTCTTACGTGGATGGCAAGCCGTCTGGTTTATCTGCCCTTCGAGACACACGGACGTGCACACTAAGTCGTCCTAGCCTAAGCAACATGACACTGCATGATCCGCAACTTTCGCTGCAGGAGAAAGCTTCGGGCAACGTTCACCGCATACATGACAAAACTTGATATAGCTGATATGTAACCATACAGGACATGCGTCCTCAAGGCATGGCACACCGGCTGCTACCACTTGGTGCACAGCTCTTGCGTCCTCTGTATAACGTCCGAAAGTCCTGCACCCGACCAACAGTGAGCAACATATTGAGAACACCAGAATAAATGTGGGACTTCCAAACCCAAAGCACAAATCCCAAAATCATCCTTGTAGAACTCCCCATGATGAGGACCTAAGAGCTGGTGATTTGAGGATATGGGCTGTCTATGCAAGGGATGTGGTTCACGTGTGTCATGTACCCCTCATCAAGATACCCATTCGCTCTGGGCCTTACTATTCGTATAGTTAAGTTTCGACTCTATTCAGAAATTCAGGAGTTGATAAAGCAGAACGCATCCTAAACCGTAAACTGGTCCTGAGACCCAGCATGCTGACCTAACCGCAGCACAGCCTTGTGGATTTTGGCTCGAGGGCTGGAGTAACAGGAATAGCGCTTGGAGCTATAACATGATAGTAGCAGTATGACAGTAAGTCAGTAAGGAACCCCAACGAATCTTATGGCTAATTATTCAAGCCCGTACACTAATACTAGCACTTTCGCAAGGCTACTCGTTTGACAATAGAGACAGGTAGAGCCTGTTCGTCCCGGTTTTCCTGTACATATTCAGGCAAGAAGCACTCCGCAAGCAGCTGCACTTTTCCCGCTTTGCCGGCTAACTGGATCACGCCAGTAGACGTTTTCTTGCCAGGATCCACGAGTGTGCTGGACATCTGTGGGACGGAAGCTGGCAGAAGAAGTCGACGCGTTGTGTTGATGCTTAAGGTGCTACTCGGGTTGTGGCTTCTAGTCTGCCAGACACGCCTGCACCATACATACTGTTTGAGCTGTCCAAACGAGAGTTTGACGGAAGAGGGCCTCAAAAAATGCGTTCGTAAGGGGGCTCTTTGGCACTCCTTCTGGAAACCTGAGTGCAACCCGTCAAAGCATGACAAGACCGCCGAAGCACTTGTTCGACCCCTGCAAAACGAGTATGCAATGACCACAGAACTCTTCCTCGGGTCCATTTCTGGGTCGACTTGTTGCAGATACTGGCAGCAAGTCCGCTTCCAGCCAACACCGCTCCGCCCGATGGCAATTTCAACACTGGTGCAAGTTCTCCTGTCCATGCCGGCTTTCTACTTGAAGGACGAAGCTGCTCGGCAAGACTCTACCACAAAGGAGTGGGATCCTTTATAGGACAACCCTGCAGTGGGATCCTTAATAGAACAACCCTGCAGAACAGACCCTTGATTCCATGAGGCCACAGTGTAGGCTAGCCATCCTACCCCCTGCCTCAAACCCGAAAGATATCTCGAGCTTAGCCGAAGCCTTAAAAATCCACCGAAAGGATCTAAAGTACGAAGCACCCCGACTGTCCCTGCTCATGCTAGCCTTCTGTTCAGGACTGAGGTGGCAGGGTTGGAGTTCACGTCTTAGTGGCGAGGGTCTCGCGTTGCACGGATTAGGGTTTAGGGCTTAGGGCTTATAAGCATCTTTGTCTCGAGGTTGAAGCTTTGGCATTGGGGTTGAAGGTCTGGGTTTGCGTTCCACCCAGCTTCGAGTCCTTACAGTAGAAGCCAGAAAGTTGGAATATCATGATCGTAACCCCTGTAAGGTAAATTATAGGGGATCCTACCATTAATCCATATTCCAACTTTCTGGAGTTCCCTGTATGTTGACCAGGACTTTGGTCGTTTCTGCCTTGCTCTTGTCCATGTTGAATACGGTCCCCGTGTACTACTGCGGTTCAGTCTGCTCAAGTAAACACATCCCAACACACCTTTCTGCGGGGGGCGTACCAACTAGCAACCAGACTAGGGCTTTGGGCTAATATTGCTGTACCATCATCTTAAGGAAGCCGTAGGAGGCCCCTTCCTCTCTCGCCAGCAGCTAGAAAGCCGCGGCCCGGAGCTAGATGCCTGGCCGCCGGCTGGACAGCAGTGAATTCCTGTACACAGGAGTTTGGGGGGCCTGGGAAGTAGGTAGTCGGGTACCAGGTCTCATGTTACTGCTTCCCGAAACCCTCAGGCCTGAACCTCAAACCGTTCAGAGTGGTGATCAGCTTTCTTTGGGTTGTCATTCAAACGACGACGCACTTCGTGGGCCCGCCATCTAAGCTTCGTCCCGAGAAAGTCGCGGCTCTTTGCGTTACACCTGAAACCCGTAAGTACACCCTCAACCCTCGAGCCTCGGCACTCAAGCCCTAAACCCTTAAACTATCGAACCCTCACACCCACAATCCAAAACGCACTAAACCCTCAAAATTCGTAACACTTGATCGCAAACCCTGCGCAGCTCCCAGGAGAAAACAACAAGTGACCGGCGTGGCACAGCCTGAACCTCATCTGCGAGCATCTCAGAGCTTCCAAGCGACGGCGTTCTAAGTCGTATTGAAGAAGGTTGTCCAGGGTTTCGTGGAGGTTTATTGGAACCTGTAATATAATGCCCCATAAAAACAAGTTCCAACGGTTTCTGCAAGGGCTTTACAAGGGGCTTGGGATTTAGGATCTGACGCAAGGGCCTGAATCAAGAGAATAGGGTTTGGGGCATATTAAACATACACCTAAACCCCCCAAAGTAAGTAAAACAATAGCCCAGCACTTCTGAAAGGCGATTATTCTGCATACTTTGGGGCTCCAGGCAGGAATTAACAAGAATGTCATGAGCACTGCAGGGAATACAATCAGTACATAGTCCGACCCCTATACTGAGCAGACCTATTCGCTACCTGTACCTCAACTGTCGTAGAGTCTCTATGAACCATAAATTGATCATTCACCTCTACAAATAAAGGATCGGCCTTTGATAGTAGGATAACCTTAATCCGCAAACCCTTAACCCTTACATGCTGATAACTAGTTCATGGCTGGGATAGGATTGAAAATCTAATTTTCTATTCCTTTTTGGGTTCAAGCACCAATAAAAATGAAAAATGTTACCCAACTATGACAAAGATAAGGTCTACCCGGAACCCAACCTTGAGAAACTCCGAAGTCAAGGGTCGCTGCTTTGCACCAGGCAAGATTCCAGGGTTCAGGGTTGAGGGCTTTTAGGGAATTGGGTGTAGGCGGTGTAGGTTTTAAGCTTTAGGGTTAAGGGCTTCAGGGTTTCGGGCTGCTTGCTTTCAGGATTCTTGAGGCTTTGGGGTTTCACCCTGAACTCGTCAGGGTTTTTACAAGTGTTTGTGAATTGTGCTTGGTGCTCGATGGCAATCTTAGGGTTTAGGGTTTAGGGTTGGGTGAAGGCCACAATCGAACTTAGATCAGAAGCCGCTATGCCCACGTCATTCGTCAGGCTGCACGCGCTCTAGTCGGCATTCCATGGCCCCAGAGGGCAGGTGGGCATGTCTCTATGCTACCGACCGCCCTCAGGTTATGTAACTTTAGGGCTTAGAAATCTTTCTTCGGGTCATTTTGCTGACCCAGCTGTTCGCTGCTCCAGCCGTGAGGCCAAGGTGGCTACATTGGCAATTGCGGTCTTCATCTCTGGAGGTACGCGGAAGCTTGCAAGCGACAAACATCCCGCATCCCGAACCTCAGAACCCAGGTGAGCAGCCACAAACTTCGCATGTTCCGAACCGACTCTTGGTATTATGCAGCTTCATCAAACCTACACCCCAAGTCTGATGATCTGTGAGACATGCCCCGCCCCCCCCCCCCCCCCCGGTTACAGGGTTCCAGCTGCGGAACGTAATTTGAGCTACTGTAGCAGAGTAAGGCGTAGTGTAATTAATGTAAGGTATGCAACTGGGTGGATGGGTGGGTATACAAGCCAACACGCAACTGCACAAGACTGTATTGTACTGAATAGATATGTATATCCCTGCGTGGAAACTCCTCTGCATTAAGTTCCTCAGCCAGAACCCCGGCTAACGTCAGGCTCTACACTCCGAGGACTCTGGAGGTTTCTGCGGTCGGGTGCCGCTTGGTCGCTTGGCGCGTGTCCTTGGTTTCCCAAAAACGCCACTACCTGTGGGTTTAGGGTTCAAGGAGGACGATGCATGGATGCATAGAGGGATCTTGAGAGTAACTGTAGCATCCACTTCATAATGGATGTACTTTGATCACACTGACGATCCCTCATACCTCTATGTACAGTTCTACGTTAAGAGGTGTTTGGGTGCCAAGGTTTCGGTTGTTTCAAGGCATTGGCGAGGCTGAGGGCGTTGCTTGAATTGACGGTTTAATTTACTAAGGTGCCCAGTAACCTGGGAATAGAAAGGGCTCCCTTTTTGGTATTGGGTAACTTTATAAGGAACCTAGGACTGCAACAAGGGAATAAAGGCACAACTGGGCATCCTACTGTTGATGATATGAATCCTGCATTACCCATAATAGGGAATATACCATAGTTCCCATAGTTAAGGGTCCTTAAGGTAATGCAGGATTTATATCATCTACCTATACCCTAAACCCTGAAACCCTATGGATCCCTTAAAAGAACCCCTTAAAGGTACCCTTCTAGCTCCCTTTAAATGAGTTTAGGGTTTCCAAGGCTCAGGCTCCGACCCCTCAAAGTTGTCGGGCCTGAGGGCGCTTGTGTACAAGGTCTCAGCAACGAAATGGATACCTCAGTAGGGCACCTGGTAAAGGAAAGGGTTTAGGGTCTAGGGTTTAGGGGTTTAGGGGTTTAGGGTTTAAGGGTTTAGGGTTTTAGGATTTAGGGTTTGGGGGTTTAGGGTTTGGGGGTTTAGGGTTTAGGCTTTCGGGTTTACCTTTCAACCCAGAAGGCATCTTCAAGCCATGTGTTTATCCCGAAGACCTCTAGCAAACCTGAACGCAAACCATGAAGTCTTATATCCTGAGGCTACGACGGATTTTGGGTTTCCACCCTGCCATACCATTCAAACGTGAAAAGCTCCGAAACCTCAAGCAGCAAGCATCCGCACAACACAAGACACAAGCTGTAGGTTGCCCCTAAACCCGAAAACCACATCTAGGGCCAGGACAGGTGCCAGGACAATGGATTTCACAAGTAAGGTTTTCTAGAACCCCGTCCTAAACCCCAAATGCCGAAAGGCTACATAAGGCCCCTTGATCCTAAAATTGCCGATGCTCCAGAAGTGGTAGAGCGAGATCACCGTCGCTGCAAAAAGTGCGGCGGAGTAGCCCTGGCTTATGGTTTCCTCATGGTTTCGGGTTGAGGGTTCAGGGGTATAGGGTGAGGGTCGGGCCATTGATTATACGGAAGTTCTTCCACGTGAGGCTTTGGCCTGGTGTAACCACTTTGACAGTGGTCCTGCAACAAGTCGTATGAACGAATGTAAGAATGTAAGAAATACATGACATTACAGAAAACAAGAACACACAAGAATGCAAAGTAAAATGAGCACATGTGCTGCTAGCGTTTGCGTGGTGGGACTTCCCACAGGGCTTAGGGTGCAAGGTTTAGGATCGACAATCCTGCCACATGATGGTCGTGTCAAGGAACTCCAGCCTGTACCTTCACAGGGAGGATCCGTAGGTTTCTGGTTTTTTTCTGGGCTGCCAGTGATAACCGCATCTTAAACTCAGTTCCGCGCGGATTTACTCTGTAAGTCCGGAAGTCCCTAAACCCTAATTGCCTAAACCCTCAGACCCTAAACAGTAGGACCTTAAACCCAGACCACGAATCGCTGCCTGCAAGAGGATGCACAGCAGGGCTGTCACTAAGGCAGCCGGCATCCTAAGAATGCGTGGGCTGGGTCCGTCTGAGGGAATGAGTAACACACGGTATCAACACAGGGGTGTGAAGGACATAATATGTGTTGATAATATGTCTTCCCGACTATGAGACCTTACATTTAAGGTCACCTAGTTACTAGTTTTAACGGTGGAGGTTGACAAATGAGTTTCAGGTTTTCAACGGAAGGGCAACTTCTAAGGTTCGAGGTGGTCAAGGATGTTCAGGGCAAGTCAAGGGCTGAGGCTTGCAGCAACAACCCAGACACCCATATGGGAGTTTCCGAAAATGGGGGACCCTAATATAGTACTTGTACTTGTACCCTAAATAGTAGGATCCTTATTATAAGGACCCCAAAATAAGGTACCCCCCAATTTTCGGAAACTCCCATATTCTCAACCCGTGGGGTCCCCAGGTCCCGAAAGACCACATACGCATGCAGATCCTACATTTGGTGGTGAGGGCTCCACATGCTAGGTGGGATTGCAGAAACCCTCAATTGTGCGATCTTTGTGTTTCGGTGGGTCCTGTACAACTTCATTCTTGGAGGTTCCTTACTATAATTATAGTAAAAAATGGGCCTCAAACCCCTATTCTAATTGTTAAGGCCCTTATATTAGGGTCGGGATCAAATGGTGCAACAGCGCACCGCATCGCCCAGACCCCAGTGCCTTAGCATGATTGCCCCATGGGGAAAAGGCACGTCTGCCGGTTGCGGGACATTGCCGCAGCTGAACATATGCATCCAGGAGATCATGAGACGATAGATCCTGACAAGTGTGTGGAGTTTGAGCTCCTCTTCAAGATGGGCCACTGCGCAGGAATCCGGAACGGTGTTAAGGAAAGAGTTTCCTCTTGTGACGTGGGATTCGCCATCGAGGCCGTGCGGACTTGCGGAGAAGACACAAACAAAAAAGGATCCACACACCTCTTTGGCAAACTTTGCAGGTTGATGTGCTTCATCGGGAGGCTGGTCGCCAAGATGGGCAGCGACTTCCTCCTCGAGGTGCTGTTGGAAGGCACCGAACTGCACGCGGTGGTGGTTGGTGCTGACAGCGCAGTGTTTTGCACTGCTCGTCGGACGCGACTACACGCTGCTACCAGGTGGGAGCCATGTAGACATGTGCATATGGAGGCTATGCGCTCGGGAACGCGGTTCATCCTCGCTCCGACTGAAGGTTTGAAGGACATTGTGGAAGATGTCGATCTCTGCACGGATGGCAAGATGACCGTTGAGGCGCTTATGGAGCAAGAGCTTTCTCGAAAAGTGAGCCTTGCCAAGAACACTTGTGACTTGTTTCTTAGTGCATTGTGGAAACCACCTACTTTGCCAGTATGCTTAAACGACCGCGCTACCTGGGTTGAGCTGCGGAGCGACAATCGCCGCAGGTCCCCGTGATTGATTTCTTGTTCGTTGTTTGCTCGGCATGCATGTCTGTATATACGCTGTCACTGTACACGGCACGTATGTCGGAGCGGGCATGGTTTATTTAAAGCAACCATGTGGGGTTTGGTCTTGCAGTTTGCCTCCCCCGGCCCCTGGAGGAATAGGCTCAGGACGTTGAGTGCTTGGTAGCCGGTCGCTACGGGTTCTACTGCACATAGTAGAACCTTTGTGGTGCTGTAGTCGATGCTATGTTCCTAAGCTTCGCATGTTTGAGTTTTGAGCGCTGGAGATACGGCTTTTGGCTCGCGTAGCTGCCGGGTATAGGCTCCTCGCACGCCCCTCGGGAAGGTCTGATTTCTGCGCAGCTCACGTAAATCGGTGCTAGTGCATACAGACACCCGTGGGTTTCCAGAATTCGTCTGTGTTTGTTTGCTTTAGGCACGTCCCTTGGACCTTCAGCCTGCCCGAAAGAAAGAAAGGCCCTTATATTAGGTGGGTCCCTTAGAGCTTCATTCTTGGAAGTCTCGCCCAGCGTCCAGAAGCTCCCGGACTGCAAGGAGGGCGCCGGAAGGCCGCGCAGCAGAGGAAGCAAAGTCTCCTGATCCCAGAGCCCACAGTAAGGATTTGGGGTTTAGTATTTGATCGGTTTGGGGTTTAGGGTGTGTGGCTTGAAGTTTGGTTTTAACCCTAGACCGTTGCAGAATCCAAAGCCTGGAATCTTGGCCGTGAGCCCTCCCTAAACCCGAAACCCAAGCATCTGTTCATAGGATGCCCTTTCGACGGGGTCTAACTTTTAGATCTTTAGGGTCGAGACCATGGACCACTACAGGCTCGAGCAGGCAAAACTCTAGAAACACAACAGGGTGGAGCGTTTGGCACAACACACTTCAGTGCTCCTCCACGCTTGGCCGATCTCGCGTCGACTTGGAGTAGTGGGCCATCACCACCTCGACTTGCTCTTTGGGGTTTAGGGTTCAGTCAGATACTTGCGACTTCAAAATTGAATGAACAACTCCCAGACCCTCGAAAGGCTTTCCCCCGAAGCCCGCCTGACCCCGTCCATCGAGGAGAATGTCGCCACCCATGCGGTGCGGATCCTGTCCATTGGACGGGTGCCTCGGCCCGGCTGTGGGTTTTGAGAGCTACTTCGGGGAGTAGCGGGTTTGGGCAGGCGAAAGTTTCAATACTGAATCCATGACTCCGAATCAGCAAGGCAGTACCCTACACCCTAAACCCTAAACCGATACAGTACCATATCTTCCGAAATTGGGGACTCCGATTACTCTCGCATTTCGGAGTCCTTTCATCCCCCATCAAGGCTGCAATACGACCTCCAGGCGTTTTTTTTAAGCCTGAATCCTAGCCCAAACCACACCACCCCAAAAACCTACTGTAAAGCCCCAGAAGCCTGAACCCCAAACACCAGACCCAGCAAACCGACTAATATAGTGGCCTTAACAATTAGAATACGGTTTTGAGGCCACTGTACTATAAATTTCTCTAAGGAGCCCCCGAAATAGCGTTCGTAATTATTCAGGCCCCTATATTATAGTAACCTTCATAGAGCCCTTGAAAGGAACCCTACTCTTATTATTTCGGCCCCCTATATTAAGTTGGAACGAGGAGCAGCTCGCGCCCTTGCAGCTTCTGGTCACTGTAGAACTGCAAAGATTCAGGCGACCAGACGCCCGCGAAGGACTTTCGAAAGCCCCAGGACCTGAATTCAGGAACCTACCTTTACATGATATTCATGGGTCCTATTCAAGGAGTCCTACTCTCATGTAGGAGGAACTTACATGATATTAAGGGTCCTACTAAGGAGTCCTATTCTAAATTTATGGCATGCTCCTTTGTTAGGAGTATTGGCAGACTCTGGGTTCGAAAGCCCCTAGGGCCTCTTCAGGGTATAATCTTCGGGCCTTGATCACTAGAATCGTGTTCCTTGTAAATTAAAGGTTTGCTATGGGGGTTCGATGATATAGGGGCCGTAATAATTCCCATGCTGGTTTGGGATCCATTAGAGTCTCTAGTTATATATTGAGGAACCGGGTCTCTGGTTTATGTAGGGTTTAGGGGTTTAGGGCTTAGGGTTCAAGGCACAATATCTGTCATTAGCCAGCGCAGAGCTCTGTATTTACCACGGCTTGCTTTTACCAGGATCAGCTTCAGGGTCTCATGAGTTTATGGTTTCTATACACCGTAGTCCGTAAAGCCTAAACCCTATATAAACCCTAAACTATGCTTTGGAGTTTCGGGGGTTCGGTGTTTCTGAGAAGCCCACAAAGTTGCACAAAAGCACCAAGATTGGGCCTTGCAGGGACGTCTAAAGCTTTTCGAGGCTTCGTCGGTGTGCGTAGGGTGAGGGTTGTAAAGGGACTTTATGGGCTTCGGTAAGGCTTCCTGGGGCTGCATTCACTTTTCACACATTTTCATGCTGTACATTTGGGAGTTTCCGCAAGTCAGGGGTACCTTGTTGTGGGGTCCTTATAGTAGGATCCTACTATTCAGGGTCCCCTATTTTCGGAAACTCCCATTTCGAGGTCAAACACTGATCCGTCCAAGCCCCGGGCAAGTAGGACTCGCCAGCATCCCCTGGCACTCCCGGCGTCGCGGGATCCAAGAGGTGCAGAAAAGGCGATCCCACTTCCTGCTCGGGGATTTGCGTGCCTTACTGTACTGTATGGGTTTAGGAACTTCAGGACGCAATCTTATGGCTTGCGGGATTTGGAAGTAGGGTTCAGGATCTGCGGTTCAGGCTTTTCGGCTTAGGGTTGGGTCACTTCTGTTCTTCATGACGGATCCCGCTTTAGCTGAATCCGGCAGAGACACGAAACGCGAATCCAACTTCCTTTGCTTCGTCATGTGAGCACTGACAACTTCATGTAGGCTACAGATAGCCCCGAATCCCTACCAGACGCACCATGATACGGAAGGCCCCAGGCCTTAAAAAAACAACCAGGACCTTAAACATAAACCTGACGTCCTAACTTGACCACTGAATCATACGACGTAAATCCCAAAACCCGAATGCCCGAGACGCCGTGAAACCAGCAAGCCCTAACCTTGCATCCGACAGCCCTAAGACGCAAAACAACACCGCCTTTAGTTTGATGAAGTACGACCACCACAACGGAACGGGTCATAAGGACAACTTCCACGCATAAGAAAACGGCCAGCTGAATGTATCTGAAGAATTTGAACGCTAAACCCTAAGCCCTGAACACTGAACAACTCAAAAACCCTACAGCCGAACACTCTACACCCTAAACATCAAATCCTTAAACCCAGCACCCTAAAGGCGGACACCAACCTTTGACCCCAAATCCCACCCAGCTCCTAAAACCGAAGCCCTGCAAACTATAAGGTCAACTCTTAATTATTCCTTTTTTCCGACGGCTCCTCGTCCCACTGCTGTGCCGTGCGGGCATCTGGGCAGAAGCTAACCTTCATGTGGCCAAGATTTGGGCTTCTTGGGATGGGGGTATAGGGTCTACTGTAGAGGCCCACTTGTCTTTCAGCAAGTTGTGCAGAAGTTATAACCGGCTTGCAACCCTGTTACAAGCACATATAAGTTTAGCAAAGTTGGTGGGAATTTATTATTTGTTGTAACTTCTTGCAAGGCATATAAGTTCGCAGCAAAGTTTAGCTGCACACGCATTCTCCTGTAAGTGGCTGGAATTTGTTTGAACAGTTAGGAGAAGTTAACATAAACACTTTGAAACATCATCTTCTGATGAAGCAAGGGGATGAGCCAGAAACATCTCTCGCAGTTAGTCGTTGCTTGGTAACACAGCTGACTTATATGTATTTCTATCTCCCGGTTAGCTCAATATAGCTTTCTAAGTACTCCTTTTACGTGCCGCGGGCCTCTACAGTAGGCTCCCCAGACGCCCCTCAATTATGAGCGTACCCTTCTTCCTACTGTTTGGTTTGAATAAGGGAACTCAGAAAGACAAAGGGCAACAGGGTACTGCTGGGGAACCTGGGGGTATCGGGTTTACGGCAGATTTAGGTTTTGGGCTTGTAGGATGTGCGGCTTTTTGGTTTTGAGGCTCAGAAGGATACTGCCGAAACAACAAGGCTAGCTTCCGAAAAATGGCCCTTACCCCGAGCATCCAGTCGGAAGCGGCGATACCCAGGCCCAACACGGGCTCTTGGTATGTAGGGCCCCCAGAACTGAACCCTAGCCGGAGATGCCCTCAAAATGAAGCAAACCCTAAACCCTAAACAGTAAACCCTAAATCCGAAACCCTAAACCCTAAACCCTAAAATTGGGGTTCAATGCACCCCAGGAGCCCCGCACCCAGTCATGCAGGCCTGCTGGCTTGAAGCTAGGGCCCGAATTGCAAAGTTTCCGCACTCTCTCAATCATGAACCAGGACCTTCCTTGTACCCTCAAATAGGGGTATATGGTCCCAAATAAGGGGCATTTAGGGTCTAATACAGGGTAGATGGAGGGTCTAGGAACCCTAAACCGAAATCACAAAATCATAAACCCTACATAGATACCAAGCCCCAACTCCCCAACCCGAACCCATCCTCGCTCCGAGCCAAAGTCATATAGAACAGATCCACAGAATACCAGGACACCTTAGAAGCCGAATGCAGTCGACAGCTGCGAAGAGGCTGAGCCCAGAATCGTTGCGACCGAGCTTCCACAACCACCGCCACCCCAAGAGTATTCAGCTCTTCAGCATGTGCCGCAAGTGCGGCGACATGGTCGCGTCCTGGGCAATGGCAAAACCAAACTCTGGTTGCCCGAGGACCGCAACCCAGACGCCAAGAGCGAAGCCATGGGTGTGTGCGTTCAGGCTCGAAGGTTTTGGGATGTCGTGTGGCATTCAACGAACAGGTACAAGACTCCTCCGACACTCCTCGGCCACAACATCCAGCCTGTAAGCTCATGTAACTCTGGTAGGGTATGCCCGCAAAGAGGCTGAAGTCTAAAGACCGCAGTTTGTAAGCCCGGTAGGCCCCAAAGGTCCTGAGTAAGCCCACGTCGTTTTTGAACAAATCCTGCTTGGAGGTTCATGGGTAGTTATAGGTCGGCTTCTAATTGGGGTAACTATACTTATAACCCATATTAGGGAACTTCTAACACCACTTATAGCTACCCCTGAACCTCCAATTGTTAAAGCACAGCCTTGCCGAGGCCCGGACAGGGAAGTCAGCCGAAGTGGCGCAACCAAACGAGGAGAACCCCCCTGGAATCTGGAAGCAAGAACTGTCAAGTCTTAGGGTAAGAATATGGGTTTTGAGCGGGGTTGATCTGTTTAAGGACAAACCCTTCATTACCCTAGTCTCTTATTAGTGTCTCATTGAGAACCCCTTGAACGCCTAGATGTCAACTCTCAGACTCATGGTTTGGGCGCTTCAGCCAAGGCTTAGGAAGCAACCCGAAACCCCATTCTGATCATGAAGACCATGTATTACGACAAGATTGGGTGTTGGGTTTTGGGTTTATATAGGACCACGATATTGAGATATGTTGAGTCTAAGCGGTGAGTTTTTCGGTTGACGAAAGTGTCAGCCTTCGCTGTGCCCAGCAGGGGTCCCAAGTCCGGGTTTACCTGGACCCCACAATAATGTAGACGAATCGCCTTTTATAGGTTTTGGGCCATTATTTTACCTACTTTTGGGGGTCTAGGTAACGCTCAGCAGGATCGAAGGATCATATTTCAATCGAGTTTCGGCAGATGTATCGGCCTTGCACCTCGGAACCTGTTTTGTGGTATATAAGATGTCAGCAAGCTTTGGGTAATTACTATAGCAACCAGCTTCATGACCAGGGCATTGGGGGGTTACCAAACCTTTCAGTGCAGATCTTCACGAAAGGCGTCGCCACACGCGTCTGCTGCCTTGAGCTGCCAAGCTGCTGTTGGTACCTCGCGCGATTGACACAAATCAAGATCTGGTACCAATACCCGCCTTCACTAACCTTCGGTTAGTCGGGAATGGAAGAATGGTAGCAATAGTTGTTATAATTGTATCCCATTCCTCCATTTCCTACTAACCAAAGGTAAGTTCAATATAGCAGCATGCGGAGGAACACCCGGAAGCTTCGGTGGCTGACTGGGTAACCCAAACACAGTGCTTGGGCGATCTATCCGTACGCCGCACCAGTCAGGCCGCCATGAGCAAGGACAACCACTGTAGGCGCGTCTCCTCGGGGTTACACATACGCCCGGGCCCTTTACCGGAACATACGACCACATTGCATCGGGCTCGATGCTGGGCTTCCCATCTCCAGCGGAGTAGGTCATCGCAGTGGCGTGCCCCCATTCGAGGTCTCAGCAGCATGAACACAAGGAGCCTCTACATGAGGATCTCGGTAGGAGGAGGGCTATGGCTTGCGGGTTTAGGGAGTTTGGTTAAGGGAGAGGATACAGGATGCCTGCCATTCTTCCGAAGCCCGTACGATCAGTCCAACCCGTGCACTGCAAAGCCTCAGCAGTCAGAAACTCTTATTGCTAGGATCCTCAGTGTTGAAATATCACAGAATAACTAGTTGAGGAACCGAATCTAGATTACCATAGTCAGGAACGCATCTTATCCATGGTGTGGTAGCTTAGACCCATTTCTCTGGCCCCACGCCCTAAAGTCTATAACATCCTCACAGCATTCCCTAAAGCCTCTTATTATATCGAGCCCTGACAAGAGGCCTGGGCTTCTTGGCCAGAATGTCTTGCAGAGAGACGCGGTCCCCTTCCACAAACAACACTGGGGAGTCTCGAAACAATGGCGACTGTAAAGTAGACCGTAAAATTTTTATGCATGCTACACTGTACTGAGGGGCCTTGATAACCAGAAATGGTCTTTGGAGTCCATTGTAATGTATTCTCTCTCTCTCTATAAATATATATATATATATATATATATATATATATATATATTGTACAGATAGGGACCGGAGTTACGTCCAACTATTGCAACCTCTACCTTGGACATTACGAAACCTGTACGACCCCCTAAACCCTAAACCTTCAACCCTAACCCAAAATCCTAAATCTCAAGATGAGGCTTAAGGCTCTAATCATGAGCCGTTCAAGAGCCAAGCCCCCAAAATCCAGAACCCTCAATCCACAGTCCTGGCCCCAAGCACTAAATGCCCTACACCCTGAACCGTGTAACGCTGCTGCCCCTAACTCCTGAGACCCTGATCTCTCAACTTGGAATAATCACGTGGACCGACCTGTTAGGATTCCCGATGCTCCAAGAGGGCCCCCCCATATTCAAAATTTGTTTCGGGGTGTTTATATATACCGATAGGAGGAATATCAAGGGCAACATATATGGCCCTTTGCCACCTCGGGTACTTGGCAGAGAGAACTCCGGCGGAGTGTCGTTGCGTCGCAGCTGCACTTGCGCCTGCTTTAGGTTTGCTGGGGTTCTGGTGGTCATAAACTTACGGGTGCATAGCGGATGAACGGCTCCCTGACTGATTGTGGTACCCTCAATCAGAACCGAGTGTAGGGATGACGTCATCATCGAGATTGACGAAGCACGCTTCTTGTCCAGTCTACCTTAACCCTGAAGAACCTACCTTTTAAGGACTTATATAAGGAAATCATAAAAGGGAACCCTAAAAAGGTAGGTTCTTCAGGGTTACGGTGGGCTTCGGGGTTTACAACTTGCTGTCCGGTCTAAGCCTCGCGATTTGAGGTTTTCGGAAATTACGAGCGCAAGGCTTTTAGGATGAACGTCTCTATGGATTCGGATGTATGCTGCTCCGGACGCGAGCCCGCCCGCATTTAGTCCAGGCTGGTTGTCTCGAATCCCGGCTGCAACGTCCTGGCCAAATGAGCCTGCCTACGAGTGCTTCACGCCTTGTAAATCCCTAACCTTGGAACCGGCTCATATAAATGGTATAAAGGTTCCGCGTTCAAGATATGATAAGGTTGGCGCACCCAAAGACGTTCCACCTAAACCCTTGCCCTAAACCCTCGACCCGGCAAGCTAGCCTTGACCCCCGCTCCACCCCGCGCCTTTCGGTTGGCCTCTGCCTCCAAATTCTCCAAGGTCCGGCGCCAGGCGTCTTGCGCCAGGGCCAACCGACTGAGGGCTGCTGCCTTTGGCTGTAGGCTTCATCGGAAGACGGATTGGTTGAAAACGCTTCAGTAGGATTTAGCGTTTTTTTCTCCGAAACGGCTGTAAACGGTGCCTTCAAGACTTTGATGGTCATAAATTAGAACAGGAGTTGGGGGGAATTTGCAGTCTCTCATGTCTTGGGCTTGTATCTTCGGGGTTTTTCAGTACAGGTTCACAGGAGTTTGCGATTTGGGCCCCTTTGGGCTGGGAAGACCTGAAGTTGAAAGGCTTTCCGGTCTAGGGTTAAGCGAGAGAGGATGGGATGTGGACCTGGAGTGTACCTCTAGTCTCCATTGTATAGAGTTCCTTTTTTGGGTTAACAGTTTTATGGCTAGGACCCTATACTGGAGATTTTGGTTAACCAGAAAAAGGAACTACAATGGAGACTATACGTAGGCTCATGGTTGAAAGGTTGCAGTCTTCAGTCGAAAATGCGTTGCTTGAGGTCGCGGCTGTCGGGTTCAGAAGCTGAGGATTTTTATCGTACAGGATGCGGAGCTTTCTTAAAAATCGGGGTCCCTGCTCGGGGGTCCTTACGATTTGGATCCCACTAGTCCTACTACTTATGATCTACATTATGCTGCCTTGCATCCTGAAGTTCCCTCCTCCAGGATTCGCACCAATTCTCGTTACAATCTCAACATGTCTTGCCTCTTTGAGCTTCGGAGGGGAAAGGCTCTTACTCTAAACACTAAACTCTAAACCTTTAGAGTCTTAGAGTCTCTTGAGCTGGATCTTCGCGAGGTCAGGAGGTTTCTGAAGCTACCATTACAAAACTGCCGTATTTATCATTAAGATCCAGCAGTCCCTATGTTCGGAAGCATCCGTCAGTCTATCCTTTGCCAGCATTAGAACCATTGCAGACAACCTCCTTTACCTCCGGAACAACAAATGTCAGAAAGGGCTAATCTAGGGACTTTGATGATTAGAACAGCGCCTGGTATTCATCATTGTGTTGAGTGTTGAGTAGCCCGCAGGAACAATGTGATACAGTGTGCAGGCCGCTACATGGCGATTTGCGAAAATAGGGGACCCTAATCTAAGACCTTAAACAGTAGGATCCCTATTACAAGGACCCCAAAATCTACAGGTACCCCTCATTTTCGGAAACTCCCAAACCCTAAACCCTATAGGTCCCTTATAGGAGCCCTTAAAGGAACCCTTATAGATCCCTTTGTATTGCCCCGATTTCGACGCACGGCCTCTTCCTCTGGAGCTTTGCGACACAGTTCCTGAGGCTGCAAGCTCCAAGGTCTCCCAGCCTCAGCCCTCCAAACGTACCTAGACCTACTTAAACCCTACTTTTTTGGGTTCTGATTATAAACCCTGATATGGGATTTATAGGTACCCTACAAACAAAGTAGGTTCCGGTGGGTTAAGGTAGGGGCCGTAATAATTAGAACAGGGTTATGGGCTCCTTGTTACTATAGCTACGAAAAGGAACCCTGAGGAATAAGATTGGTGACTATTTAAGCTTCTATAGTATTGTTAAACCCGAAAGGACGTGCTTCCTGCCCCATCGATGAAAGCCTCGGGCGCGAGGAACCCGCCTCCCCTACTGTTGCGGGTGTCTTGGTACGATTCGAGGAATGAGCTTATCCTCAGAGATGGCACAGGAGTTGTGGCCCAACATCAGAACAGCACAGAATTCAACATCCTACTTAGATTCCAGACCCTGGTAATTTTAGAATCTCCTCAATCTTTGTGATCGTTTCGGGGTGAGAATGAGAAGGTCAATAAATCTTCTGATGGGACCTTTAAGACACAGCGCCAGGCCCTCAAAGCTCAACATAGGGAAACCCCGAGCCCCAAACCTGAACCCAAAGTCCAAATTAAACCCTGAAACCTAAACTGGACCTAAGCCCAAATGCCAAAATCCTGAAAAGAACCTCGCAGAAAAATCCAAAACAACCCCAAACGCTAAAATCCCCCAATGCGGCTCCTCAAAGACCGCGAAAGAGGGGAGGCCGTGAGCTTCCAGCGCCGCGCGCTGAGCTTCAATGAGCCGGCCGAAGTAGCGGACTCTCCTTAAATTTTGATAGGGTTTAAAGTTTAGGTTTTGGGGCTTTTGAATAGTTCTGATAACGCTCGATGAGGGTACGGTGCAGGGTTTAATTTTTAGAGGGGTTGGACTAGGTAGAGTTTGGGTTGATTATTGTTGGCAAGGTTGCCCGCAGGGTAGCATAAGGGTTCCATTAAGGGTTACAATGTTACAAGACTACTGAAAGGTCAAGAGCTTAGGATGGTTTAGTGGTTATGGTTAGGGTTCAGGATTCAAGACTTGGGCCACGCGTGTATAACCAGGGTTTCGGATACGACTCGTTGTTTGCATTGTTTATGATACATGTGCTATGCTGATTCTTCAACCGGATTTCGATATGTTCTTCATCGCTTGTTTTCGTTTGCTGCCCAATAGCATTCCTTGATGCCGGTTGTGACTCTTTCAATTTCTGCCTGTGCAATTGCACTTGCTCTAGACAGTCGTTGCTTCTACTTTGCAGGTGGATGTTCAAACATGCATGTATGCCGGCTTTCAATCTCCTGTTTCTTGTGTACTCTATATTTACTTTGCCACTCGCGTGTTGCATAGTGGTGTTGCTCAGCTCTACCGTTTGTCCTGAGACTACAGCGACGATCACCGGCTGTAGATTCTGTAGTTTGCTGTTGCTATGCAGAAACTTTGAACCCTAAATCTCAAACCCTAAACCACAAAAACGTTTCAGGGTTAGAGATGTACAAAGGGTTGGCACCCTGGAGATTCTCGATAACACCTCAAGCCAGTCTTCAGGGTTCAGGGCTGGTGAGTCGTAGCAAAGTCTTAGCATTGCCCAAAGGATTTTGAGAGAACTGGGTATGTCCACACAATTCCACGCATACCTCATGGGAGACATCCGGGAGAGACTTTACCTAAGTCACCAGACTCCAATGCCAACTAGCGCGTCCAGGTGTTATCGTTCATTCACAACACGTTTGCCTGAAACCCTAGTTCCCTGCATTCCAGGTTACGTCCAAACTCCCAAGCTACAACGATTCATGGCCGAGTGGCGTGTCTGCACTCTCTGCTGAAGCCTTCAAGCTGCATCCCAAATCACGAGTTCTGCAAGTTTCTGACAGTGAGTCAGTGGTGCTGCCGAAGGTTGTCTGACCAAGGCTACCATTGGATTGAGATGTATGTCAAGGGGCCCCAACCCGAGATCCCAATAGCCCCGAACCTCAAATGGAAAAAGCAGCTGACTATCTACAGAACGTAACAAAGGACTAAGCTCCCACAAACCCAACCGAATCATGACCCCCATAGAAAGCCCCTGAAAGACCAATGTCAAGGCTTTTTGGAATGCTTGAGACGCGGTAACACCAAACCCTTGCCTGAAGATTAGAAATACTGTGTGGACCTATTTCCCTGGCGATTTGTGGAGCACGGTTGTCATCAGGTTAGGGTGTGCCGGTGATGCGAGTGATGGTTCCAACGACTCAGGCCCTGTAATAAAACCTGGATTAGAACCCGTATATAGCCCTCATAAGACTCATCAAAGCCCTACAGAGCCCTGGTCAAAACCCTTAAACGGCCCGAGTAAAAAAAACCCACAGGCCACTATAAAGCTCAGTAAGGCCCCAAGGAGCCTTAATAATCAGAATAGGGTTTTGGCGGCCCGTTCTACTATAATCATACTAAGGAACCCCCCAAAATAGTATAGGCAACTATTCAGGCCGCAGGCCTCTATACTAAATCCTTATAATCACCCTTGTAGCAGCCCTTATAGACCCCTAAATAATTCCCGTATAGTGGCCCCTATAGACCGCTTAAAACGGAACCCCCATTCTGACCATTTGAGCCCCTTTACTACATCCTGAAGAAGCAGCCCTTATAGACCCTATATCAGAAAGCTCAGCAAGGCCGCATAGTCCCTCCTTATAGACCCCTATAGTGTAAAGCTTATTAAGGCCCCGTAGTCGCCTGGATCTGCGCCAACACGGATGTGATCTCGTCGGTCAGCTGCTCTGCAGCGCCGATTTCAGGACCCATGGCACGGGCTTTGAAGGTGTGGTAGAGAAGACTTTAGGGTTTAGGGGTTTGTTTAGGGTTTAGGGAAGAATTTAGGGTTTAGGGGTTTGTTTAGGGTTTAAGGAAGAATTTAGGGTTTAGGGTACAGGGGCCTGAATCATCAGATTTTTGTTAGAGGGCTTAGGGTCTGTATGATACTATACGGTACAAGGGTTTAGGGCTTGAGTTGTCTTGTTAGCGGTTTGGTAGGGCCTAGTGGTAGGGCCTAGACTTAGGACTTTCAGCGCTTCTATCCTGCAAGCATCCGATCGACCTCTGCGGAATACCACTACCTGTTCAGACCCCTTTCACATGGGCCTTCGGATTAGATGGATCTCACATGACTTTTTGGGCTTTTGGTCCAAGTCCGCGTCTCTGAGATGCAAAGCTGCGAGTTCAGAGGATCAAGCAGTCAGTTCAAGGTGCATTTCGGGCTTGAGGCCTTTGACCTATGTTAAGGCTCAGGGTTTTGGAATCGTTTTGGCTCGCGGTTTAGGGATTCAGGGTCAGGGCCTTGCAGTTGCAAGGTCTAGCATGTCCGGCTTGAAGGTATGTGCCTGCGAACCTGCGATTCCCTGAACGCAATGCAACTTTCAGCGTGCCGACAGCCTCTTCTCAGACATGCTATCTGCTAGCATGCCCTTAACCACCTGAACGCACAGGCAAGCAAATCAGCTTTTTGTTCCAACTTCGGCCACCGCTGTCGGCTGGTCAGCCATGTCAGGAAACCCCCTGAGCGACGGCGCTGTCGGACGAGGGTAGTTCTACGATGGCAAAGCAGGGTCCAGAGGGAAGGCCCTTAAACCACAAGCTGGCTCTTGCCCAATCTCAGCTCCACTTCTTGCCTTGGTCCCGGCTACTTGAAGGAGGGAAAAGCAGACAAGAAGCTCGTTTTGCACTCTTTCTAACCAGTTATACATTATTACATTGGAGTGGAAGAGGATCCATAGACCCTAACCAGTAATTCCTAAACCTTAACTATGCTCATGTTGCAGGGTCCAGTGATAGCCGCTGCCCACAGGCGCCGGCTGGCTACGGTAGGCGAAGTTGGCGGAGTAGCTCCTCAGTGGTTATATGGGTAGTTCTCTAAATGGTTTATGGTTTAATGTAGGAACCTGATCAAGAAACCTTGGGCCTTTATTAGGGTTCCTTATATGAATCCCTACTATTTCGGGGTGATAAGCACAGGGTTTCTTAATCAGCTTCCTACATTAGAGCTTATTTATAGGGTTTAGGGTTTATAGGGTTCAGGACCCTAAGCCCTAAACCCTGAAGTTTCTAGGGTTTAGGAGTGAGGGATGAGGGTCGCTTCTTTGGAACCCAATCAAGGCGGCATCCTCATAAGAAGAATCCTAACAGGGACCCCATTTATAAGAGCAAGTGCCCACTATGGCTCGGCGTCCGTGGCAGAACCGCATCAAAGCGTGACAGTCTGTAGTGACTTTTGTGTTCCTGGGTGAGGCTTTCCGACCTCTTCTTCATGCCGGGTCCTGGAACAACCCGCGGCTTGCTGGGATCAACATTTAGGGGTTCGCAGACTTGGGGTAGGCGTTGCAGCTTGCGGGGAGCGGGAGATGGAGTGAGAGAGAGAGAGAGAGAGAGAGAGAGAGAGAGAGCGAGAGCGAGATCGAGCGTGAGAGGGCTCAGGTATTCTTCCACCAGAGCTCAAGCCAAGGTGATCCAGAAAGCATAAGCAAGAATGCGTAAGCAAACCTGCAGCTGGGCCTGCTGACCCATTTGGGGGTGGGCTAGACTGTACTACTACTGTCAGACTACTGTACTACTGTTGTACTACCATTCTACTGCTGTACTACTACTGTAAGACTACTGTACTACTATTGTACTACCATTCTACTACTGTCTACTACTGTAAGACTACTGTACTACTATTGTACTACCATTCTACTACTGTACTACTATTGTACTACTACTGTACTACTACCCTGAGGCAGTCAAGTCTCAGGAAGAGGCGAAGAGAGCCATCTAAGCCCGTGGACTTCGCAACGAACTTGCTGGGAATGTTCACGAAGTATGCTTCAGGTCCAAACTCCTCAGCTCTGTAGAAACTTGGGTGAGTCTCTGTACCAAGGCGATACGAGCGATACGAGAAAGTCTCGGGGTGGAGATCTTTTGCTTTGGGTGCACGGAATTCATAAACTTAGAGCTAAAACTTCTGCGCAAGATTGGCAGGCTACTGCCTACGGAGAATCAACTCCAGTCTGCAGACGAGTCTCCCGAAGGTAGCTGATGTAGCGGAATGGCCCTGTAATGTTCGGACTCTCCAGTAGATACGTGTCGAACTGCTTCTTTGTGAAGGGACTGAAGGTGGGTGTTGAAATGCACATGATGTACCTGGCAGACAGAATTGAAAGGCGGCATTCAGCCATTTCTGAAGTTGGCACTGCTGCGCCGCGATCAGAGCCTGCAGTGATCTAACCTTTGCACACTGCTGCTGATGTTATCGGTCCCAGTCGAGGTGCGGCCCTAGCGGCATCTAAAAGAATCAGTGTGCATCTATCGAACAACCTGGCTTACCAATCGTGGCTTTCAGACCGAGTCTGATAGCCGATGCCTGAGACTAAACAAGGCCAACCCCACAACCCACGATTTTTCCGAACTCATCCTGCTAAAACGGTCTTCCTCGTGACATTCTCTTCAGGACGAAAGCTAATTCCAATGAGTGACCCACCAACAACCTCAACAGCACCGCTGCTGAAACTTAATTAGAAGCTTTGTCTGGTCTTAAACACTTTCACTCAAGATACTTTTTAGGGAATATCCGGCGAAGATGCTTTCAGCGGCACGGTGCTCACTTTAGTCCAAACCCAAAAGCCCTCAACTCCCGAAGTTCACCACCAAAGAGCCAACTTCACAGCTCTCACCCCCTCTCCGCCTTTTCACCGCAGGAATGTAGGTGATGGTGGTGACCCCAGTGCGATTGCCCCATGACACCAGGGGCTTAGCGCGAGAGGCGTCTCCAGGAGACCAGCTGCCGTTCCCTTGGCTTGCAAGGATCTAAAGGTTTAGGGTTTAGGGGTTTAGGGTTTAGGGGTTTAGGGGTTTAGGGGTCTAGGGGTTTAGGGCTTTAGGGTTTAGGGTTTAGGGGTTTACGGTTTAGGCTTTAGGGGAAGCTTAAGGCAAGGGATTGCCAAGTAGCAGGGTGTGGGTTTCAGGTGCTGTAAGCTGCTCCAATCTTCCAATTCTTCAAAGGTTCATAATCTAGGATACCCAGTAACCTAAGAATAAAAAGGCCTATCTTTTTGGTATTGGGTAACGTTATAAGGAACCTAGGACTACAAAAAGGGAATAAGGGTACTACTGGGCATCCTAGTAATAGGAGCTTCAACCTTTGACCCCAACACAGTAAAACCCAAACCGTAACCCCCTCAACTCTCAGGACTTTGACTTCATCGCCGATCAATATGCCCTGGATACTCATCAGAAGAATAACTAAAGTTGATAGTTTGGAGTTTAGGGTTTAGGAGGTCGAGGCTTGGGCTTTAACGCAAGAGGATTTCATTCGTTTAGCTTGCAAAGGCCCCTTGCGCCACCAGGCGGCCAGCATAGAACTCCCACGCAGCAGCATCGTTGATGCGCTCTACGTCCGGCCTTCCCTTGGCAAGGACATCAACAAACAGGGGAAGGGTACGGTGTAATTTGTAAGAAACCAAGCACATGATGTCTCAATATTCTCATACTTGATACAATCCCCCTGAGCCCGAACTTCCTCCAAACCCTAAACCCAAAGCCCCCCCCTCCCCCAGAAAAAACAAAGCAAACGCACAAACGAATGCCCACCCCAAAGTCTTCCAGGCAGGCCCCACTATTTTCCACAGTAACACACATTTATGGGCTTCTTTGGATGTTTATGAAACCCTGATCCCTAGAATCGTTTGTTTCAAGCCCCGGTTCTCATTGCCAGATAGACCGCAGAGCCTTAAAACCCAGAATAAACAACCCAAGTCCCTAAACCGCCGCCTAAACCCGAATTTTTTTCCCTCAGCCCTAACATTGCTAAACCTTCTCAGCTTAGGTTCTCTTGCCAGGTAGACCTCGGAGCCTTGCATCCAGGAGGTCGGAGACATCGGCGCCGAGGCCCCGTGTCCCACGAGATAGAGCCTGGTTTTGGGGTCTCAGACCCTCGTGTTAGGATAGGCATAAGGGAGTATAGGGCTTTAGGGTTTGAGGTTACTCTGAGTCTGAGGTGTGGGGTTATTATAAGGGCGATATAAGGGCTGGCGCAGACCTTGGAGACTCCAACAGGGTTAAGTAGTGAAGCGCAGGCTTGAAGGGGTTGTGGTTCTGAGGTTCTGAGGGTCTGTGCCACAAAGCCAAGGTTCTTCCAGTAAGTAACCTCTTGACTGGGGACCCTGTCTAAACCGGAGACCCCAGTATAAGATAAAACAGATTGAAGAGGGCAGGAGAGTAGACTACAGGAGAACCCGGAAGAGCCCCCTCTTCGGTGCTAAGATGACCTCCATATACACATAGAACCTTCATAAAACCCTAACCCCACAAACAAAAAATTTCTTTTTGGACTTTGTCCCTTGAAGAAATCTTTAAGGGAACTGATTGACCTGAGATGTTCGGATTTTGACCCTGTGCCCGAAGCCCAAACCCCAAGCCCTAAACCCAAAGCCCTAAAACCTAAACCCTACGCCAAACCCTTAACCCTAAGCCCTAAACCAGCCTGCCTTGGATCAGACGCACCATTCGGCTGGTGCTCCAAATTCTGGCCAAGGTCGACCACATGCCTTTGGGGATGGGTCGCTGAGTTCATCCCTATGTGGGCTCTTGCTAAGGGTACAGTTGGGGTGGTGTGAAAACCCCGTGTTCAGTTCCTATACGCTAAATGGCGTTATCGTTTTTTTCTTCTTATCGTTTTCCCATGAAAGAAACTCTTACTGAAGTGTAGTACAACTGTAGTATACGGGACATGGAAACATTCGTATATCGAAGGCAGTGGTTGTGCTTCTTTGGCGTGAAGTAGGTTTAAATATACGGGATTTGAAGCTGCAAGCTTAGTCTGGTAGGATTCCGATGGAGACCTTTTCACTCCGCGCTGGAGCTGTGCGTTTCGAATCCGTGCCAAAATGCATTCGCGAGGTTGGTGACGAAGCGGTTTGTGCGTGCTCAAATCGCCGTGAAAAAGTCCAACTTGGTCCCATGCTCCTCCCAACCCCGAGTGCGCGGTCCCGAATGCATTTAGAATCCGTGCCGAAATGCATTCGTGATGTTGGTGACGAAGCGGTTCCCAAATCGCCGTGTAACAGCCCAACATACCCCGCACTCCCAAACCCGAGTGCAGGGAGCAAATGCGTTTCGAATCCGTGCCAAAATGCATTCGCGAGGTTGGCGGCGAAGCGGTTGCCCAAATCGCCGTGTGAACAGCCGACATGCATGCTCCCACGCCCGAGTGCGTGGGCGCAAATGCATTTAGAATCCGTTCCGAAATGCATTCGTGAGGTTGGTGACGAAGCGGTTTGGGATGAGGGTTTGGGGTTAAGGTTTAAGGTTGAAGGTTAAGGGGTAGGGATTCGGGTTTGGGGTTTAGGGTCAAGGTTTAAGGTTAAGGTCAAGGGGTAAGGATTCGGGTTTGGGGCTTAAGGTTAAGGTTTAAGGTTAAGGGGTAGGGATTCAGGTTCGGGGTTCAGGTTTAAGGTTTAAGGTTTAAGATGGTTTACGGTTAAGGGCTAGGGATTCGGGTTTGGGGTTTAGGGTTAAGGTTTAAGGTTGAGGTTCAGGGGCAGGGAACCCGAGTGCAGGGAGCAAATGCGTTTAGAATCCGTGCCAAAATGCATTCGCGAGGTTGGTGACGAAGCGGTTTGCGCGTGCTCAAATCGCCGTGAAAAAGTCCAACTTGGCCCCAAGCTCCTCCCAACCCCGAGTGCGCGGGCCCGAATGCATTTAGAATCCGTGCCGAAATGCATTCGTGATGTTGGTGACGAAGCGGTTCCCAAATCGCCGTGTAACAGCCCAACATACCCCACACTCCCAAACCCGAGTGCAGGGAGCAAATGCGTTTAGAATCCGTGCCAAAATGCATTCGCGAGGTTGGTGGCGAAGCGGTTGCCCAAATCGCCGTGTAAACAGCCGACATGCATGCTCCCACGCCCGAGTGCGTGGGCGCAAATGCATTTAGAATCCGTTCCGAAATGCATTCGTTAGGTTGGTGACGAAGCGGTTTGGGATGAGGGTTTGGGGTTAAGGTTTAAGGTTGAAGGTTAAGGGGTAGGGATTCGGGTTTGGGGTTTAGGGTCAAGGTTTAAGGTTTAAGGTCAAGGGGTAAGGATTCGGGTTTGGGGCTTAAGGTTAAGGTTTAAGGTTAAGGGGTAGGGATTCAGGTTCGGGGTTCAGGTTTAAGGTTTAAGGTTTAAGATGGTTTACGGTTAAGGGCTAGGGATTCGGGTTTGGGGTTTAGGGTTAAGGTTTAAGGTTTGAGGTTCAGGGGCAGGGAACCCGAGTGCAGGGAGCAAATGCGTTTAGAATCCGTGCCAAAATGCATTCGCGAGGTTGGTGACGAAGCGGTTTGCGCGTGCTCAAATCGCCGTGAAAAAGTCCAACTTGCCCCCAAGCTCCTCCCAACCCCGAGTGCGCGGGCCCGAATGCATTTAGAATCCGTGCCGAAATGCATTCGTGATGTTGGTGACGAAGCGGTTCCCAAATCGCCGTGTAACAGCCCAACATACCCCACACTCCCAAACCCGAGTGCAGGGAGCAAATGCGTTTAGAATCCGTGCCAAAATGCATTCGCGAGGTTGGCGGCGAAGCGGTTGCCCAAGTCGCCGTGTGAACAGCCGACATGCATGCTCCCACGCCCGAGTGCGTGGGCGCAAATGCATTTAGAATCCGTGCCGAAATGCATTAGTTAGGTTGGTGACGAAGCGGTTTGGGATGAGGGTTTGGGGTTAAGGTTTAAGGTTAAGGGCCATGCTCCTCCCAACCCCGAGTGCGCGGGCCCGAATGCATGTAGAATCCGTGCCGAAATGCATTCGTGATGTTGGTGACGAAGCGGTTCGTGCGTGCCCAAATCGCCGTGTAAAAGCCCAAGATACCCCGCACTCCCAAACCCGAGTGCAGGGAGCAAATGCGTTTAGAATCCGTGCCAAAATGCATGCGCGAGGTTGGTGACGAAGCGGTTAGTGCGTGTTCAAATCGCCGTGAAAAAGCCCAACGTGGTCCATGCTCCTCCCAACCCTGAGTGCGCGGGCCCGAATGCATTTAGAATCCCTGGCGAAATGCATTCGTGAGGGTTGTGATGAAGCTGCTTGATTTGAGTTGTGGAACTCTGCAGGCGCGGCGAATGCACAACATACAAGCCATCAGCAGCAAATAATGTACAAGACTACTGGCATCATAAACTGACGTTATCGTTTTTTCTTCTTATCGTTTTTCCAGCCAAAACACTATCCTTCCAACAGGCGCCCAGCGAACACAGAACGAAGAGGCGCGGGGTTATTACACAGCCCCAGTTAGGGTTTAGGGTTTAGGTATAATTACCATAATAACCTTTTTCAGGTATTCCTGGTGTTGAAAAAGCTTTCTCGTATGGGGCTGCTTCGAGACAAGAAGGCTCATCCATAACCCCCCCCCTTGCCAGATTCCCTCACCGAGCACTCACTCTGCCAATTGCAGCTCCAGCAGCGGTGCCCCAAACTTCACCTGCCGGGCTCGAATGATGCCGGCTTATGGTACTTAGGACTCAAGGATTCGGCCGCAGCCATAAGCCATAATTACACCTAAGCCCCACGCTGCAATCTGACAACCCGAAAGCCCGAAACTCCATGCCTCGCTGGCATGTTGCAAAAAACATGCAAGTAAACAAGTATGTTCTTACAAGTCCCTCAACTAGGGTTCCAAGTGATGACATCTGTATTTCGTTTGCTTGCAAGCCCCCATTCTATGCATCAAAGGCACTTCGACAAGTAAACGCAAAACCCTGTATCCTGGTCCTTCAGACTCGCTGAAGAAGTCGGTGTTCGACAGGGCCCAGGTTCACAGTACCCGTGGAACTTCAATTACCTGTTGAATAGACCTGCTGTAATCGTATATAGTTATCGTAGTCTAGGCCCTCAAAGAAAGGGTTCTGCATAAAGCCCAACGCCCAACGCCTCAACCCACATGGAACCACCCCCATACACTAAATCCCATATGCCTTGAAGCTTAAACCCCCTTACAACCCCTTACCCATGAAACTTCAACTAACTGCCCTAAACCCCTAAACCCTTATCCCCAGGCCCCAAACCTTAAACCCCTCAACCCCTAAGCCCCTAACGCATGAACCTAACTCCTCATCACCGATCCACGCCTTGCTGCGATTGTTCGGCGCTGCCTGTGGAGGAACTCTCGGGTTCAGAAGCGGTACGAAGTTTAGGATTTGAGGCTTTAGGGTTTTGGGTTTAAGGCTTTAGGGTCTAGGGTTTAGGACCTAATTGTGTTGTTTTCTTGTTGTTGGGGGGGCACTTTTCCGACTGCATAGAGCTACAGGGTTTAGCGATTAGGATTCATTTTGTTAACGGTGCAGTGGACTTTGACTCCCTCCGCGTCCAGCACGTTGCGGGGCTTTGGGGTTTAGGATTTAGGGCTTCAGGGTTTCAGATTTAAGGCTTAGGGTTAAGCATGCAGGGTGAAGTAGTGTCGGGTTTGGGTTTAGGGCAAGAGGGACGGGGTAACCATATTCTCTGCTTCTCTGCAAAGCCTTTACCTTCAAGCAGGTAGCGTCAAGAAACACACCCGCTTCTACCTGCCAATGAAGCCCAAAGGCTAAGAACTGTTGCAAGCAAAACGAAATCTTCTATCTATCTATCTATCTATCTATCTATCTCTCTATCTCTCTCTCTACACACATATATATATATATATATATACACACATCTGTTTCATATGTTAACGGATAGATAGCTAGCCAGCTGCTAGCTAACTGGCTCATGGATAGCTAGCTAGCTATCTAACTAGCTGGATAGATCGGTCGATAAGCCGACAGATAGATAAGCAGATGGAAACAACTTCACGAACAAAGAAAGACAGCTACACAGCTAGGGAGGAGGCAGGGAGGTAAGCGATAGATAGAGAGGTAGGCAGGTCGATAGGTAGATGCGTTACAGATAGGTGGATAGATAGATAGGCAGATGGATAGGAAGATAGATCGGCAGATAAACAGGCGGTTACTTAATTATATGGTGACCGCGGTAATCACGGGCATTGCAGCGGTTGAGCGGTTGCACTCAACATCGCAGTGTCGGAAATACCAGCATCAGCACTGCCAATCATGATCATCAACGGGAATGACGAACCATGATATTCCACGAATGACACCACTACCAGTATGTCTCGATTTTGTTGGCAAAAAAGCATACGTCAACGCAGAACTAGTACAACTGATGCCAGAAACGTCAACAGTCCACTCACTGCCAAAAGCATCAACAAGGTACTCTCGTCATGAGACCAACAACAACAAGCGAGACTAGAGGTCACGTCCCGGCTTCCCCAGGAGCCCCCCCCCGCCACAACGAGAATGTCCTTCGCCAATCTTTGCTTGCGAGAAGCGAGACCCCAATGACAAGTAGGGTCTTAGGGTATATACCACCGGGCGACCTGCACAACCCCAAACGTACGTAGAGAAGTCCTAACCAAACACCTTAGCCCTAAAAGCGTCAAGCCCGAACCCTACACCCCGACATAAAAAGAGGCATCAGCAGATCATTCCTTTATTCGAGCTCTTCGGTATAACCCTGTAAACGGCAAGCTGGGCCTCGCCAAACAGGTTGTCCGAGTAGTTCGCCATCGTCTTCCGAGGCTCCTTACGGGGCTTTCGGATTTAGGGTTTTAGGATTGGCTGCAGGCATGCCTGCTTTTGGCCTGCATGCGTCACACCGGACTTCCGATCGCGAGAGAGACCAGAGAGAGTGAGAGAGAGGGAGAGTTTTAGGGCTTAGGACTCTATAATAGGGCTTTCGGATTAAGGTTTCAGCGGCAAGCAGGGGGCTGTAGGGTTGAAATTCAAGGCTAGGCTGTGCAGGCTTTATGAACAGAGAGGCTCTATCAACCTTTGCTGCATGATCGAATACTGCGTGCGTGCTGGCTAGCTTCTTCAAGGAGCTTGTTGCCTGCGTCATGCCATTACAATGAGTGCTCGGAAGATGCGTATGCGCAAGGAAGCGAGGTAGCTCCGTGCAGCTATCCTCTGTTTGGGATTCTTCTTGTATGCTTCAGGGCTTGGCTTAGGGTTTAGGGTCTAGGGCGACGCTTGTGCTTCGGGTATAGGTGCGTTCACGCGGCAAAATCCACGATCCGTTTACTTCCAGCTGGTGCGAAGATCTAAACCCAGCAAGCGGCGACGAAACAGAAGCTCAAAACCCGCAGCCACATGCCCTGAAACCCCAACTTGAACAGCGATTCCCGAAGCTTGAAACCCCAAACCCCTAGAGACCCCTTAGCATTAGTATGTCAACCAGCCCTATTCTAAACCCAACCTAAAGCCCCTATAAACGCCCTTATATATTATAGAACTCTCATTCAAACCCTAAACCCTAAACCCTAAACCCCTAAACCCTAAACCCTAAACGCTAAACCCTAAACCCTACTTCAAGTCTCGGCCGAGGGCTCTTCCCAGGTCTTGCCTCCATCCCGGCTCCAGCGGAAGCCGACGAAGGGCCCTTGGATACCTGGTGCTCACACCCAAAGGGTCCAAGTATCATTATGGTAGATACTTAAAACCCCAAAATACCCCATAAGTATATACCATAATGATACTTGGATCCTGCGCATCGATGATAACTTTGCGCGCGAGATGCACCAGTTGCCGCAGTAGCCCGCCGTTTGGAGCTTCCCAGCAGCCTGCATGTGACCAGAAGGTTCGACCTACTTGTTCGGGTCTGCGGACGTAAATCTCGGATTCAGGGCCTCAGGGCATATGGCCTATAGGGTGTCAGGCTCTGAAGTCACCTACGATACTTCCCACCCGTGAATCGCTTTGAGAAGCCCTATCGCCTTCCCAAACCCTGAACCCTAAACCCTATACACCCTAAACCCTTAACTTCCTAGAATCCACCTCCTTGCTGTCAGCACCCTCGGGTGCGTCACCGGGCTCGTGGTTCTCCTCCCAGAGCTTTGGGCTCTACAATGATTAGGGGCTTACTTGGGGGATACACTGTTTATGGACTGAGGGGGTGGAGAAATTAATAGTTTAGGGATGCTTATGCAATTCAGGGCGTTTAGGGGACTCAAGACTTCGGCGGTAGTCAGGATTGTCTGGTTTGGACACACTTGAGGTAAGCTTCCGGGATGTTTCTTGCTTACAGATCAACACCCCGCACCCTGAATTCTACACCAGCTCACGCCGAGCATCGTTGTCGAGAGCATATGTCCCGTAGTACCAGGTGCCGTCATAGTGCAGCGAAGCACTGGGGTAGCGGCCGTGGTACCTGAGGGTTGCGAAGAAGATGCAGCGTTGTAGGTCTCGCCCAGTCTTGCCACAGGAAGCATCTGGGAACATGATAATTAACCAACTCAATTCCACACCATAACCTGCATAATCCTAAAGCCTGCATGTTCATACAAATTTCCGACCAATCACTATGCATGAAACTGAATAAACCATGTAAACCCTGATAGAATAGCCCGCGCAATGAAGCCCTACTGAAGGGTTCAGGGTAGAAAGTAGGGTTATAACTGTGGTTAAGAGTGCCTTGGGAGGTTGAATTATCCCCGTTGTAACCTTGCTTACAAACTTACTTACCAAGTCCCATGAGCCTTCAAGTACAGTACCTCAAAGTACCCGACCCTGACCAACAGCTCGAGGCACGGCGAAGGAGACGATTCGAAGATGCCGACATCCTATGAAGACTTGGGTGTGTAAGAGCATTAGAAGGGTTCTATAGGGTTTCTTTCAGGAGTTCCATAATGGATCTACAAGGGTTTCGTAACGGATTTCAAGAGGATTTGCTTTAGGGCCTTATACAGAGGATAAAGGCCAATAGAGGCTCTGAGTTCTCTTTTGCTTTTCCATTGCCGCCCTGAGCCCTGCACTGAGAAAACCCGAAGATAGGGCTCTGTGGACTTTCTGATGTGCTTCAGTTGAAGAAAAGTTTGGTGACTTTAACCTTCGTTTCAAGTATCGGAGATTTACATAATCATTGAGTGGCTTGCTGCTGGTATGCGCCGCATAGTCATCATTCATGTACGCATCTGCAGCCTTTGTCCTTTCCACGCCAACTCAGTCTGCGGTTCAGATGCTAGAGCTTGGAGGTGAGGGCTCAAGTTTCCGGGGTTTTATTGCAACGTTGAACTCGGTCAGAGCCTCGCAAGCCCCTCAGCGTCCTCGATACTCAGGTTGAATGGATCGTCTCCAGAGGCTCTGGCGAAGCCAGTGGTGGACATGCAGGCCGGTCCTGCAACAACTTAAAAAGTAGGGTTGTAAGTAAGGTATCTACAGTCATATAAGTAGATATCGACCTCTAACCCTAATTGAACTACTGGTAGCACGCCGATATGAAAAAAAGGGTCATCGAGCTGTTGCATTGATCCAAGCCAAATGCCTCAACATCCCATTCTTGAAGCTGCTTTTTGCTGTTTCAGGAGTTTCCCCCAGAAACCTTCAAGCTCCTAAACCCCAGAACCATCCAAAAGCAAACCCTGTTAAGCCCCAACATCCTCAAGCCCTAAACCCCCCACAGCCCCAAGCCCCGATAGCCCCAAAAAACCCTCAAACTCGAAAGCCTCAGAACCCCAACATCCCACAAGCCCAAAAATCCCCAACAGCCCCCTCCCCCTGTAATGTAGGTGTTTTTTAAAAATTAGAATAGGGTTTTGGGGTAGATTATACTACTAGATTTGCAAAAAGGCAGCCCCAAAATAGTATAGGTAACTCTTCCAGGCCCCTACATTATAGTACCCTGATAGTATCCCTTATAGTAACCCTTTGTAGACCCCAAAAAAGGAACCCGACAGTAACCACTCCTGCGCAGGCGCTGGATGATCGGACACTGCCCACGCTACCATCCGTCCAGGGCGTGTAGAGATCGCCATCCGAGGACCAGCTGGGATACCAAGTGTCCTAACTCCCAGGATTTTTTACGCTCAGGCCTTAGGCCTTGGGGCTTTCAAGCCCTAAACCCTAAACCTTAACTCGCAGGATTTTTGGGCTAAGGACGCAGTTAGGAGTTTGTAGAGGTGTCCTAACTCCCAGGAGTGTTGACGCTGAGGCCTTAAGCCTTGGGGCTTTCAAGCGGTTGCGGTTTATGAGTTTCGAGCTCGGGAAGTTCAAGCATGGATGAGGGAGGATGCGATCCTTAACCCTGAATAACCTGCCTTTTTTGGGCTCCTTATTATGATTTCCATATATAAGTCCTTAAAAGGGTAGGTTATTTCGGATTTAGGATAGGGTTGCAGGTTTAAAGTTCAGGCGAAGGGTTCCGTGCTTGGGTTCCAAGGTTTATGTGGCAAGGTGCTGCTGGTGCTCGGGTCAACTAAGTTGCATTTCAAGCTGCTGCACCGGCATAGACTGCATAGCGACCAGTGAAGTGCACCTGATCGGCGCCGAGAGCTGTAGGGGTCCCAATGATGTATGTAAGACCATACCCAGTGCTAGACGAAAATGAAATCTGGAAGATAGTTCTGGCAGGGGAAAAGATCGTACCGTTGGGACTTCAGACTAAATTAAGTTTATCAAGGGTTGATACAGGATTTCACACATAGACCGCCAGGAAGAAAATTTAGACTAGCTTCGGAGAGTCCGTGGTTCAATGTACCCAAAGCAGGTTTGTTTGAACAATGCAGATTTCAGGCCTGCATGGGCGCTTACTGAGGACCATCCAGTTGCCTTTGAATAGAGTCTAGCGTTTACAAATAGAAGAGAGGTAGAAAGATGGAGGATCCAAACGAGCAGGTGAAGTGATGTAACGTACATAGCTGTAACTGTAACCGCAATGTCTTGTACAGCAGCCCTGTTCAGAAACACCCAAACGCTCAGAAGCTTCTAAGCAAATTGGAGGTTGTAGTCAAAATACCTTACGACACGGCCCGACAACCCCAAAGCAGTAAAGTCCCTGAGTCATGAATTCTGCTAACGGCCTCCGTGAAGAGGTCGCTGCGACCGAAGGGGATGTCAGCAGGAGGCTCGTTCGGCCAGGTAAACGCCTTAGCTCTGTGAAATCCAAGGGTAAAAGGACTCAGGACCCCTAGGTATATACCCTGAATATAGCCATTTTATAGCCATCATATACCCATTATATAGCCCATTAAAGGGTAGAGGTCCCCATTAAGGGTCCCTCCTTTTCCCCTTTGGTGAAATGGCCCATTGGGCTGAACCAACTCCGAAACTAACCGCTCTTCCCCACACCCTCTCTCCCATCCCCCTTCCAACAAACAAAGAGCCCACGAAACCCTGGTCTCCTGATTAAACGGACTCCGCAATTGCGACCACTTCTCCAAAAACCCCAAGAATGCCAGAACCCCAAACTCGGAATAACATATAAAAACTCAGCCAACGGCCGGGCCTCACAACATCAAGCTCGCAGTTGAAGTTCGAAACTTCAGCAGCCCAAACCCAGAATAACTCCAACCCTAAACCCCAAACTTCACTTCAAGGCAGATAGGGTGCCAAACCCTGAAAAAATCCTAAATCCTAAAACCACCAAACCCAAAATACCTCCAACCCTCAACCCCAAACCCTAAACCCAAAACCCCCAGACCCTACACGCCTAAACCACCATCCCGATCCTCTGGCCTCCGGAGGCACCACAGTCCAAATTAACTCTAAAGCACAAACGAACTCAGCCTAACCAGGATGCCCCAAAGCAATGGCCCTTTAATGGAGCTCTTGGGGTCCATTATAGTGGGTATTCAGGGTATTAGAGGGGAGTCGGGGGGGTGGGGTTTAGGAATATGGGGGCCTTGATAACTAGAACAGTGCTTTTGGGGTAGATTATAGTTTTTAGCGTAAATGAAGAACTACTGCAAGGATCAACATTGGTAATTATTCAAGCTTCGAAACTACCTTAAGCTATAATATACCGAGTAGTCCTAAACAAATTTATTGGGGCTCCACAAGGAAGTAACGTGTGGCCTTTATCCTATAGGCTCCAGCCCCAAAATACCGCAGCTGCTAAAAGCCTTACAGGCAGCAAAGATGCAGTGCCTGGTAAGGCGCTAGCCCCATGTGCGGCCAGTGCAGCGA
Organism: Symbiodinium sp. CCMP2592; assembly: GCA_905221615.1. Taxonomy (NCBI): domain Eukaryota; class Dinophyceae; order Suessiales; family Symbiodiniaceae; genus Symbiodinium; species Symbiodinium sp. CCMP2592. The sequence goes on from CAJNDT010000724.1 coordinate 173,081, forward strand.
AAACCCGCATGGTGACGAGAACTTATGCATTTTATAAGGGTTTTTAAGTGGCGCTTAGGGGCTTCAGTAGGTGTTTAAGGGTTCTATAGGGGTCCGTAAGGGTATCTGGTCGGGTTTGCGGAGCTTCTTCTGCCGTCTTGAGATCAGAGGACTTGCGGCACGAGACTGCTCAGGGTCTCAGGTCTCAGGTGCTCGGAAGTCTGGGGGTTGGAGGATGCTCGCGTCCTCAACAGATTCCGCTTCAACATCTTGAAGCTGCACAAACAGGTTACAGCCTCCAGGGCAGTAAAGTCCTGCATGAAAGCCAACTCTCCGACAAAACCTCTGAAACCTACAGCCCCACAAGAAAAGCATCTTAGACCTGACTGAACCCTACATCCCCTTCTGAACGGTACTCAGAAACATCAGGCATACTTACAGCCTTAACAACTACGCCCGAGAATCCCATACCCTCCCATTCCCTCCCCATGTTCTCGTTTGACGCTACACGTGGTTGTGGTCTAATGGCTGCTTTGCCTGGGATCCCGTGCAGCTGCGCAGAGTTACAAATTTCGCTGTCCACGTCTCCACGCCCTAGCCCTACAAGCATTAAAGTCCACCCAAAGCCTCAAATCTATTGGTTGGAAGGGTTCGGAGCGGCTGCTGCAGATGTCGGATCTGACTGAGAAATACGACGGCTTAGGCTGCAATGAGTGCTTCGTGATATAAAGCGCTGAGGCTTAGATTGTGCTCTGACTTTGAATGTGCAGACTGCCTGCGTCTGCAAACCAAGACCTCTTCCTGAACCCGAGTTCGCCAAATCATCGCACAACTTCCGAAAACCTACAGCGAGCCTCAAATCGAACGCCCTAGACACACATCCTGCAAACATCCCCAAAACCGCTTGAGTAACTTGCGGAACCCTAAACCCTAAACCCCTACATGTGAAAACGAAAGAACGTCGGCTGCAGCTGCGGTGAGAAAGAGGCAATCTGTGGCTGACACAGCGTGGCCAGGCCCCGGCTTTTGTTGCACAGCGCTTCGGGTTGTCAGGCTTAGGGTTTTGAGGTTTGGAGATTACCTAGACCTGCTAAACCCTACTTTCTTGTTGGCTCTTGTTAGAAACCCTACTAGTAGTATGGGATTTATAGGGACCCTACAAAAAGTAGGGTCTGGTGGGTTGAGGTAGGTCTTTGGTGATTTAAGGTTTGCAGGTTTAGAGTTTTGACGATTTAGGGTTTAAGGTTCAGAGTTCTCCTAGACCCCCCCAAGTTCCCTCTAAGATACCCTCAAATACCCACTATTAAGGGCCATATGGACTCCATTGAAGGGCCGTTGCGGGGTTTTGGTTAAGGTGAAGGGTTTCGGTCCCAAGATTCAAGCGAAGGTTTCAAGGCCTTCGGTAGAAAGCTATTATGTAGCCTTGCAACACTTGGGAAGTTATCTAAATTCGGGCTCGGTCCCTGAAAAGAAGACGACACAGTTCTGACACCCTTATAAACATGACCCTAAAAGGGACCCCAACTTAGAGAACTACCCGGCGCACCAACCACATCTTGGGGTTCACCAACACCGAGCCCCTCTCGAGTCTGTAGCCGCTATAGGGAACCTGGGCCCAGACTTAAGCGAGTAGCTACACAGCGAGTTGCAGGTACCGAAATTAGTTTGGATCGAAATCACAATTAATTATCAGATAAGTCCCCCTGCTTGAAGTCACAGTTTTTCGCACCTCTGAATTAACTTTGAAGTGCTTGTGCTGTTCCACACGAGCCTTATTCAATCTCTACTATTGCGTAACCGCAAGCTAGCTGCTGCTTGTTGTTTCTGATTCAGGATTTCATGTCCAGAAACTTCAGGACCAGCTGCCACAGACGTACACACCTGTTGAGTTGCGGAATTTTGTGCTTAAGCAGACGGCTATGCTGCCGCCGCTAAGAGCCTCCGGAAAGCAAGAGTACAGCCGGATCGATACAGCAGACGGGTGAAGGCCCCCGCAAGCAGGCCACAGCATTACTCAAACGCAGTCAGAAGCTTGAGCATTTCCCGTCGCCGTGCATTGGACAGCCGACACGTGCCACGGGCTGTGCGCGCATCAGTTGCTGTCATCTTTCCTATTCTGGAGTATGGGCTGATTTCCAAGCTACCAGTACCATGAGTAATGATTTGTCTCAGCCCCAATATGAGGCGCCTTAATAACAAGAAAGGAGTTTCGGGATACATTATACTACAATGAAATTGAGGAGTCCCAAAGTGGTATTGGTAATTAATGCTCAATGCGCACTCCCGGGTGACACGTCTTGCTCAAGCATGACAATATGCTTGAGTTGGATCCTTTGGGCTACAGCTGCCTCAAGGCTTTGCAGGAAGAACTATGGGTTGAAGGTTTAGGGTTCCGTTTACGGTTTTTGGGCTTAAGTTTAGGAAAACCATAGGAAGGAGGATCCAAAGAGGGTTGACAGGCTCTCATAAGGATTTTCAAGCACTGTCAAAATCCCAAGGCTTCAGAAATGGAAGGCTAAGAAGTGACCCGTACAAAGAAATCTAGGAATCTAGGGGCTGCAAGTAGTGCTGCAGTCATCACAAACAAGAGGGTGCACATGTTGGTTGGCTTTTGTATTTCCCAGAAATTCCCAACGGCGATAAGTGAAAAACATAATCTTAAACTACTCTAAGGATCTGAACAAAGAAGTCGAACGGAATCCTTAATGAAGTATTTATGTGTTCTCTGGTTAAGAAGCAGTGGCATAGCTTCCCCAAACTTCTGCCCCAGCAAGCACCCAATCAATCATGTGACCACATAGTGATATTTCATATACGAGGCCCCTTATAATGGATCGTACTAGGGCAAGATGTTTATGGTAAAAGGGCCCAAATGCTTACCAGTACTATTGTGGGTGTTCCGTAATATACCTGTAGTATACTGAGGCCCCAAACCCCATTCTAATTATCAAGGCACTTATACTATTTCCATTTGTGGCTCCCCATACAGCCCAGTCGTCGGCACTCTTCCTGCAATCAGCCCGAGCGGCAATGGCACCCTCCATGCTTAGAATATCAAGGGACTTAGTAAGCAGATTGTAAGCTGCCGTTAATTGTGAGTCCCCCAAATTCAATAATCCTAGTTAGAATCCTATTCATTGTAGGGTTTTACCCACTTATTACAAAAAACTAACCTTACTTGTATAACCCTTCATGTGGTTATCATCCGCTACTATGTCTTACCACAAACCAACTGGCCTTACTTACTTGTATAATCCTTCATATGGCTATCATCTGCTACTATGTCCCCTGAGCCTCTAAGTGCAAAGACCGTCATCCCTGCAGCACGGTCTCCTGCAACAGGCGATGCTACGTCTGATGCTTCCAAGAGGGTCCATAAGCGGTTCAGGGTTTAGGGTATGGGGTTTGGGGTTTAGGGCTGGGGGTTTAGAGTTTAGGTTAGGGCTCTTTATATGACATGAACCCTACTATTTTGGGGTTATAGGGTTTAGGGATTCTGCATCAGGTTCCTACATCAATACACTAGCATTATCTAATTTAGGCCCCAAAAGACCATCCAAATAATGGTTTAGGTGGACCTAATTCCATAAGCGTAGCATGTATGGACCCTCTGGGCTCTTCCTGAAAGCAAGCTTAGGGCTTGGCGTTGCGGGATTTTGGAGGTTACAGGTTTAGGCTTCAGGGTTCGGGTTGCCGGATAATGAGGGCTGAGGGCTTGTTGACTCGGTCTTTGGGGTGCAGCTTTATCCTCGCCATTGTAGTCATGCGCACCAGTGATGGTCATAATTGGGGGACATGTAACATAGGGGAAAGTATAAGGGCATTAAGGGGATAGTCTTCTAATGTGGTGGCTGGCAGCATTTTCACCCACCATGGGTGAGGCTTCCGGCAACTGCAAAAAACACAACCCTGAATAGTTAAATTAGGAGATTCGGGTTCAATGATATTATGTATGCATCTGTATAGATTTATACATACATACATATATGTATATACATATATATATATATATATACACATATATATATATATATATATAATATACACACATTTATTATACATCCTTTAAGTATACTTTGAGGACCCACAGGTACTCGTGTTCGACCTTTTTAAAACCCCATCTATGAACAGAAGAAGCTTGCAAAGACGAGGCCTGGATCCGTCGGCGCTTGTTCAATGCAGCCTCGTAGTTGCCTGTCATCACCGTGGAGTTTCAGATTTCGGGCTTACACTTTGGGGTTTGTGGTTTTCGGCCTTCGGGTTTAGGGTTTGGACAGCGTTCCAACGGGTCGCTGAAGAAAGTTGAACTTCGAGAATGGGCTCTACGGAGACACTTCCAAGTTTCCAAAAGAGCTGCATAAGGCAAAATGTGTAACGGTTCATATGGGTATTTGTCAAAGTTAAGGTCCCTTTGTGGGTACCCTAAATAATAGGTGCCGTATTTTAATAGGGACCCAAAAAGGGACACTATTTTTGACAACCACCCATATGGGTTCCATCTGATTGTGCATGGGTTCTGCAAGGAGTCTTCTGGGTTCAATTAGGCTCTTCTAAAATGCTGCAGTGTCGGGTTTAGGCTGTAAGCCAAGCTCAATACATATTCACCGAAGACTCCCGATCCCAGGCTGGTTAGACATGCACTGGTCAATACCGGGGCCTGAAAACAAAGACAAGGGTTTTGTGGTGTGTATACACAGATGTATCCAGGAACCTTGCCCCAAGGGGACCAGTATTGAAGCTTATTCAGGCGTGAGTAAAATGCGCACATCCTCAATCACAGGCAATCGAGTTTCTTCATGAGGATTCTGTAGGGTTTCGGGCAAGTTCAGTGGGCAGAGCTAAAGGCTTTATGAGGATTGTGTAGGGTCTCTACATGGGCTCGTTAGTCTGAAGTTCTATGCCGAAAGGCTTGGGCCTGACGCTGATAGAACCCCCACAGAGACCCTAAGCTCCAAACCGGCAAGAAAATTCAAGGCCTCGCTCACCGGGGACGATGGAATTGCGTGCCGTCCTAAGAAGTTCAGAGGAAACTGCGGCTTGAGTTTCGCATGTCAGGGGTTCCCAGGTCTGGGATTTTTGAGTTGAGTGTTCGGATAATAGTTTTGCGTTCCGCCTCCTGGACTCCTGGATTGAAGGTACATGGGCTTCGGTATGAACGAGTATATGATGGTACTATAGGGGCCGTAATAGTTAGAGTAGGGTTTTGGTGCCCCTCATACCATAATTATAATAAGGAGCCACCCAAAATAGTATAGGTAATTATTTTTAGGCTGCTATAGTATATGGATTGAATTCCCGCCTCCGTCTGGTACTGGCAGACACGGATTCCGTCGGGTTTGCCGGGGTCGAGAACCCAAACCCACAACCCTTAACCTAAAGGCGCTAAAGCAATCCGAAGGCTGGCAAAGACGCCAGACTCTCTTCTTCAACAAGCCCCCCAAAAGTTCAAACTGTGTAAGATAGAGCAAATATATAAGGCCAAAAAGATTAAAGTTCACCCGATCACTATCTAAGAAGTCCCTAGGCCCTACATAAACCCTTCGCCCTGCGAAAATCTAGGGCCGAAGAGCTCTGACACTTTAAACGTAGCCCTAAACGCTGATAAACCCCCAAACCCCTAAACGCCTAGGATCCCTAAAACCCCTAAACCCCCCAAAAGCCTCTAAACCAAACCGTATGGGCCCCAAGCGTAGACATGCGATCCACATCGTAGCGGCCCTGCTTCTGAAAGCAGGCGGCGCCGAGCCTCGGCTGAGTTTTGTGGGTTTACCACCTAAACTACCTAGACTACCAAAAGTAGGTAAAATAATGGCCCAACACCTATAAAAACTACCTAGACTACCACAAGTAATAAAATAATGGCCCAACACCTATAAAAGGCTGCTATTCTACATACTTTGAGGGTCCAGGTAGATACGACTTTAAAGTTCAATGTCTCAACGCGGCCTTTTTATCAGAGCTCAAACAGCCGTCAAAGTTCACGTGTGTTGTAGCGGGTAACGGACTACGCAGGTTGTTCATCCGGCAGAGGTTAAGAAACTCGAATCCTGAATCCTACAGTCCCGACCCCCCTCCTCTGAAACCCGGGTGTCCGCCCCCCCCCCCTCTCATACACAAAAACCCTACCAGCGCAAGCTCCTCTACAGCTGCCACAAGCAGGTCACAGCAACACGCTTTGCATCTTAAGGCCCAGACTCTGAACCCGCAACCCGAAGCTTCCCTAAACTCTTTAAAACCTGGACCTGAACCCTGAACCCTGAATGGTTGTCAAGGAACCTATAATACCGTCTCTCCCACGATGGGTTTGATCTGGTGGGTCCAGGAACCCACATAAAACACGGCCTAACGGCTCTGATTCCTAACCCCACCCAGATTGAAGCCCGAAACCCTTGGCCCAAGACTCCAAAACCCTAAAGACCTTGTGCCGGGCATAGGCTGAGCCTGCCGACTTCTTAAAAGCATCAGGCACCGCAGCCTGGCAGGAGGGTTTCTGGTTTAATATGGGTTTAAGGGGGCTTGTAAGATGTTTCTATGGTATACTACAGCGTGTTATGAGGGGTCCTTATGGGCTCTGGAAAGAGTGATGAGCTAGGGGTTGAAGAGCTTATGGGGTAGGGAAATGCTACATAGTTCAGAGGTACAGCAATCTTGGCTTTCGAGTTTCCACCGGGGCAAAAGGGCCGAGGGGTTGGAAGGGTGTTCTTAAATCCACTCTTGCAGGTTTGAGAACCCTGTCGACTTTCATTGTGCTGGTTCCTGAAATCTGGGTTTCGTGTCTGAGCCGAAACCCTTGAATGATTGGACTATCTCGAATTCTTTATCGTGGTCACTTGCTTGCTTGGAACTTCCGTATTGCTGTCTTCGTGATGTCATGAAGTAGGCTGACATGCTGGCCCGCACTACTGGTGGTGTTTTAGCCTTCTCACAGGAAAGTTTCTTCACTGTCCCACCAAAAGCTTGAAAGTACAACCACAGGGACGGCCAACGCAGCGTAACATGAATCTAGTCTAGAACCAAGGATCGCAAACATCGTGTGACACTTTGCTCCAATACTCGAACATGCTCCACCTACATAATGTAGGGGCATTAGTAATTATAGGGTTCGGGTGCCGATTATACTATGGTTTTAATAGGGACCCCCCCAAATAGTATAGGTAAATAAAGAGGTTCCTATATGATGCTTCTCCACTCGGAAGATCGGGAAAATGCCCGACGTGAGGCAAACAACCTGAAAGGAAACATCTCGACACCCACAGTCATGTTATCCATGATTCTTGTTACACCTACTCTTAAAACTTTCGTCGTATATACTTATATATAGATATACACACATACATACATAAACATATATACGTGTACATACTACTCGCCATAGATTATAATAGATGATATGCGTGTGTTGTGTGCGCTCCTGGCCTCCAGGCCAGTCGGATCCAAGTCTACGCCCTCATCGCTGGAGGAGTCGCTGGAAGACTCAGAGCTCGATGAGCTGCCAAAGGGGCGCGGTGGATTTAGGGCTTAAGGGTAGCAGGGTTTAGGTCTTTAGGCTTTTAGGGTCTATGGGTTTTTGGGGTTTGGGTTTTTGTAGGATAGGGGCGGTGGATGATTTTTTCTTGAGTTATAATGGAATTAAGGTTTAGGGTTTAAGGTTTAGGCTGGCAGAGGGGTTGTAGATGTCTGTGCTTGAATAGTGGGGGAATACGAGCTTGGGTTTGGGGTCATGATAAGGGGGCGGTGGATGTTTTTGCTTGAGTTATATTGGAATGAAGGTTTAGGGCTTAAGGTTGAGAGTTTAGGGTTTAGGCTGGCCAAGGGGGAAGTGGGCCGTGGTTTGGGTATTGCCCCGCATACAGTAACAGTCTGTAAGGGGACTATAACTAAGGGCCTAATGCAGTATCCAAGTGGTGGGTGTTTGTGCTTGAATGATGGGTGGTAGGAGGAGCTTAGGGTTTGGGGTGATGATGACGGGGCGGTAGATGTTTTGCTTGAATTATAATGGAACTAAGGGTTTAGAGTTCAGGGTGTAGGCTTGAGGTTTGGAGTTGAGGATTTGGGGTTGGGGTTTAGGGCTAGGGTCATGACGGGGGCGATGCACTGTTTCGATTGCATAACAAGGGTCTAGGGATGTCCAGAAAATTAGGGGTTTGGGTTTTTCGTGGAGGGATGAGCAGGAGAATTTTGTTTGGGGTTGAGGGTGATATCATAAGCGCTTACGGTCAAGGGTTGACCATGAGGGTCTAGGGTGAAGGGTTTTATGGGTTAAGGGTTGAGGCTTGGGGTGTACAGCAGGACTGTTTTAGGTCAGCAGAATGGGTTCTTCACCTTTGGAATGGAGTTGCGGGATGACGGTGTTTCTTGTTTGAGGAGATGTGGCTCGGGGTTTCTTGTGCCTGAATAAGGAATTGAGGCTTTTGTATTCATCTAGTCTGTTTGCCACCAAATCCCGGATAGCCCTGAAGTCACGTTGAAATCAAGGCCGCGGCCTCTAAAGTTACTTTCAAGATGCTTACAACGGCAATCAGAAAACCCTGCCAATGTAACAGTCCTAGGCATTGATTCCTTCCATTTCTCAAAGAAGGAAGCCCTTTAACAGAGGCTTCCATGCTCTCTTGTTATAGCCCTAAGCCATATCTTAGAAAGCACTTTCTTCGCAGGATCCAAAACTAGACTGTTGTCAAGGCTTAAGGGACTTAGGTAACAGGCTATAAGCAGGGAAGTAATGCGCATAAATACAGTTAGTGTACTTTGCCCTCCCAATAACAAAATTGCTCACTAAGCCCCCTGGTTCTTTAAGACAACCAATGGTACTGTACCCCCGAGAACAACATAGCTTTCGAAGCCCCTACACAATCCTCAACCCAAAACCCTAATTCTTTAAGAACACCCCTGTGCCTTGCATCCGATAGGCGCTCGCCAGCCGGCCTTTCGTGCCTGGCGTGACTTTGGTGTTTGTTCAGTAATACCTACAGTCTCCATTGTAGTTCCTTTTCGGGGTTACCTTGTAGGATCCTACATTGAAACTGGTTTTGAACAATAAAGGACCTACCGTGGAGAGTATAGTCATTGCCCTTTTGCACCGAACCAGAACCACAAGGTTTAGATCCACAGGGCTTTTTCGACAGAGTTGGCTTTTAAAGACGTTTACAGACTTTTAAAAACTTTCAAATGCAAGAAAAAACATTCTAAAAACTTTTAGAAGACTTTAAAAGACTTTTAGAAACTTTTAGAAGACTTTTGCAAACTTTAAAAGACTTTTCAAAACTTTAAAAGGCTTTTAAAATATTTAAAAGACTTTTAAAAACATTAAAATACATTTAAAAGCTTTAAAAATACTTTAAAAGACTTTTAAACGCTTTTAAAAGCTTTTACAAACTTTAAAAAGAATTTGAAAGACTTTTAAAGACTTTAAACAACTTTTAAAAATTTTTAAAAACTTTAAAACAAAAAAACTAATGTTTTTTCCGAGAAGACGAGGATGAAGAAGACCTGGCACAGGGTTTACAGTTTCAGGGTCTTTAGGGTTTGGGGTTAGAAGGCAGAGTGCCATAGTATTAGGGGTTTGAGGGTAATGAAAGGGTTAGGGTTAGAGTTTCAGGGTCTTTATTATATTTAGGGTTTGGGGTTAGAAGGCAGAGTGCCATAGTATTAGGGGTTTGAGGGTAATGAAAGGGTTAGGGTTAGAGTTTCAGGGTCTTTATTATATTTAGGGTTTGGGGTTAGAAGGCAGAGTGCCATAGTATTAGGGGTTTGAGGGTAATGAAAGGGTTAGGGTTAGAGTTTCAGGGTCTTTATTATATTTAGGGTTTGGGGTTAGAAGGCAGAGTGCCATAGTATTAGGGTTTGAGGGTAATGAAAGGGTTAGGGTTAGAGTTTCAGGGTCTTTAGTATATTTAGGGTTTGGGGTTAGAAGGCAGAGTGCCATAGTATTAGGGGTTTGAGGGTAATGAAAGGGTTAGGGTTAGAGTTTCAGGGTCTTTAGTATTTAGGGTTTGGGGTTAGCAGGCAGAGTGCCATAGTGTTAGGGTTTGAGGGTAATGAAAGGGTTAGGGTTAGAGTTTCAGGGTCTTTAGTATATTTAGGGTTTGGGGTTAGAAGGCAGAGTGCCATAGTATTAGGGGTTTGAGGGTAATGAAAGGGTTAGGGTTAGAGTTTCAGGGTCTTTAGTATATTTAGGGTTTGGGGTTAGAGGCAGAGTGCCATAGTGTTAGGGTTTGAGGGTAATGAAAGGGTTAGGGTTAGAGTTTCAGGGTCTTTAGTATTTAGGGTTTGGGGCTAGAAGGCAGAGTGCCATAGTTTTAGGGTTTGATAGTATTAGGGATGCACAAATCGCGTGAAGTGGCTACGAACTGCTGGATGTTGCGCTTTTCTGCGTTGACCACACTGTCAAGCGAATCACGTGCAGGCGAAGCAGGGTACAGCTGGGTGACGCGACAACGTCTGGCACTCTGCCTTCCCAGCTGCTGGCACTCTGCCTTCCCGCCTCAAGATCCATTAATTATTGCCACCCCAACTTTGCACAAAGCTGGTCGGTCAAAGGTATTGCTCCAGCATCAAGGTCAGGAAGTTCCCCCGGACCACCGAGACGGATGGCAACAAGTGAGAGGTGTTTCATCTGAAGGACAAACTGCCGTTGTTGTTCATCTTCGTCGTTCCAAACATAAACAAAATCACAAACGAGAGAAACGCGCGGCAACTCCAGCGGTTCTTCTCCTTCACCCACCTGATAACACTTCGGGAAGGGGCCTTGGTACCGTCGAAGAAGCCTGAGGCCTCCTGTAATGCGGGAGCCAATACGTGGCCAGTAACGCAGGTAGCGAACCATGATTTCCCAAGGCACGTCGTCATAAACTTCATTCCATCTCTCAGCTGGTTTCCACTGGTCAGGCGCTTTGGCCAATTTTTCGCAAGCGGTTTTGATCAAGATTGGGGAGAGCTCGCCTCTGAAGAAACACTCTCCTCGTTCGATCGGGGCGAAATGCATTGCTCTGGACGGCTACTGTTCAGTCACAAGCACGCACGGCTTCAAACCACATGTGCTAGTTTGTGCGGCTTCCGGGTTGTGGCACTCGAAATGATTGTCCATGTGCTTGCACGTGACAAATTCCACATGTGTGAAAATGCGAACATGCTTTCGCAATCCGTCTTCCCCAAGCAGAAACACACAGTCTCTCGGACGCATTCCAATCTAGCAGGACCCGCTGCCATCAATGCAAGCACACAGACAGACACACAACTTTTCTTTGCAGCGCAGGATGAATCCTCTAGTTGTTGCCAGGCCTCCTGGTCGGGCCACAACAGGGCCTATGGTCAATGACGTGTTGTCTGGCCTGCGCTTCTGTCATCTTGGAAGCCACACGTCCCCAGTGATAGGGTACGAGGTGGCTCCACTCGCCTTCAATGCCAGACACACATGGGTTCATGTAATGTGACACAACACACAGCAGATCAGGCAACCACATCGAAGCTATAACAAATGTTCCGAATCTTTCCAAGAGACCGCCGTCTGTCACACGAACTCGGAGAAACCATTTTGCTTTGTCAGTGCCACCAGGATTCGGGTCGTACTTCATCTCACCAGCGATCTTGGGACACTCCGGGCATTGAACAGGTGTCCATACCCCTTGGTAGTCAACACGGTTCGGCCGCCGCTGATGTTGGGGGCCACGGACTGCAACCTCCCGTGGCTCGAGTGCTGGGATAGGCACTGCAGGCACCTCCGGCATCTCAGCAGGAGGGGCTGGCACTCTGCCTTCCTCGGGCTCCACGTGATCATCAGGCTCTGGGACAGGGATTGCAGCAGGCACCTCCGGCATCTCAGCAGGAGGGGCTGGCACTCTGCCTTCCGCGGCCTCCACGTGATTATCAGGCTCCGGCTCCACCGGCACCTCAGCAGGAGGTGCTGGCACTCTGCCTTCTGCTCCCTCTTGACCACTTTCATCAGGAGGCGCGGGTTGCTTCCTGGGCAACATACGTGGGCGACAAATCTTTCTCTTGGCTTTCCGTTTGGCCTGTGGCTTGGCCTTTGCTTTGGTCTTTGCTTTGGCCTTGCCCTTTGCCTTGGCCTTTGCTTGCTGCGTCTTGATGGCCTGCCAGGTTTGATGCACCCTTTTGATTCTGCGTTTTCTGACTGCGTCTGAGACCATTTTAAATTCCTGTTTGTCCTCAGCAAGCAGGTCGTCAAGAACCAGCTCATCAACAAAGTCCCCCATGATAATGTCATCCTCATCCTCATCCTCTGTTGAATCTTTGGCTGTCGAATACATAGCCTCAATTTTGCGCATGAAATCCTCATCTTCCGGAAGGTGATGAGAAGCGATCAGGCTCATGAGCTTTGGACGGCGCATTCGTTGCAGCTCCTTTCGCTTTTTTTCGTCTACGTTTCCAGTCTGGGAGATCACATGCTCGGCGAGATTCTGGCAGTCTGCGAGAGTCCGACATGCTTGTGACATTTCCCTCAGTCGAGTCAGCAAAAACAAGCACAGCAAAACTTATATAAGTTTATTGTACTATTTACTGTATGGGTCGACAGTTGACAGAATCCTAAATGAAAACATGTCACTTGGGATGCTGCAACATATAGGATAGAAGTGACACTGAGCTTGTAGCACAACGACGGAGGCAAATGAAGCCATTCCAGAAGACTGCCTCTGTTTCGATGACTTCCCAATACTGGGGCTCATACAAATGAATCCAGCAGGCCTTGACGCTGGAACCATCCGGGCACTCTGCCTTCAAAACAAAATATATCTCTCCTGTCGACTGGTCCTCATGCTGGACCACTGGCCACATGAGAGCAGCCCAGGTTTTTGCCCCAAGAGAGAGATAGCATGTCAAATCCAAGACATGGTTCAAGATCTTCAAAGGGGCTGCAAGGCTGCTAAACTTCCCAGCACGCAAGGGAACATGCTGAGATGCCAGTCTTGCATCATTGTAGTGAATTAGCCATGACCACGCAGCTGATGCTCGTTCGAGTGTCTCTTCTGACAGGGTGTTCCATGTCTTGTCGCCGACAATCTCGGTATACTGTGACGGCAGCTTGTGGACACATCCTCTGAAGCACAACTTTTGGCGCTTCCTGTCCACATTCCAAAACTCCCTTTCAAAATATTCCCGTTTGACTTTTGCCGGATGCCTGATTGAACGGCTTTCAAAGACGTTTGAATTCTCGATCACAGTTTGAATCGTGGAGTATGTTTGCTTGCGGGTTTTGTTCAACAAAGAATCATTACGAATCTTGTTGTGCACATCTTCCACAATCTTGTTGTCTGGCAGCGTCTGCACCAGAACACTCAGCAGGTGGGTTGCAGGGCATGCTGGTACCGATATTGTTACAGTCCTTTGAGCTGGCACTCTGCCCTCTTGCCCGTCTAACAAAATGTCACCAACTCCGGCACCGTCATCTGCTTCTTCAGGCACAGAATCCTCCATCTCCCCGTCCTGCTCTGTGTCAACATCATCCACGACAATGTCTTCTGACCCCGGAGGCGCCACTTCATATCCCTGTGCCTCCAATGTGTCCAGAAAAAGTCTCGAAGGATGGCTGATTCCAACTTGCAGGTCTGTGAAGAGTTGCCGGGCATGAACACTTGGAGTGGACCGTGCCAATGTCGACTCCAACCTCAAGAGTGATGTGTGATGGCCCTTTGCCTTCAAAGCCGTGATCGTCCGAATTTCTGCATCAGGTGACAGCAATCCCGCATAGGCATCTGGTGGAAGTGAAAAAAGACTGCAAGTCCAGACCCTGTTCATCAGCAAATGCAAGCTCAACATCATGATTTTTTCTGCGGGCTCGTGTAAATCAGTATCCAGATGCTCCTTCCACAACTCGGTCTTCTGCAGGTTGGAGACAATCTGCAACAAATGTTTGTCTGCTTTCCAGGCATCATTCACTGTCATCAACTCGGCATAACCTCGACCATCCTGCGGCGATTTAACGTTTTTTACTTGTTTCCCATACCATGTCCACAACGGTTCGGTCACTTTGTACAATATCTTGGAGTGATCGAAAAGGTCTTCTGTCATGAGATAGTATGCCAACTTGAAGCCCCCCATGCTGGCTTTCAACAAGCTGAGTTCTTTCCGTGGATCAGTGGCACGACCAGCCTGTGACAGCTTTTGCAAATCACCCAGTGCATCTTCCTGCCTCTCACCATTGTCAGAGTCCGGCACTCTGCCTTCGGACTCTGGCACTCTGCCTTCGAAGAGCTCCTTGCCCGATTGTGTATTCGCCGAGTTGGAATACAGGCTGAGTCTTTCCCTTGAGCAAGGGCTGAAAGATTGATCTTCACCGAAATGATCAGCCAGCAGCATTTTGAGGACATGAAACTCATGAAGTTGCTCACAACATAGCTGGTTCCAGCTGAACCATCTGGAGGATTTCACCAAGCTGCCCTTCTTCATGAAGGATTCGACATTTGCAAGCATATGTTCAATCTCATGCTCGTCACCGGATAGCTGCCTGTCTAAGTCATAGGCAATCTTATCTCGAAAAGCGTCCCACAACAAGCTTCTGCTCGGTGATGTGCAGGAAACAAAACTCGCCAGCATTTCCTTCTTCTGCTGGTAGAAACCACCACTTCCAAAGGGTTTATAATTCAGGGCAAAGATGTAAGAGGAGTGAAGTTGTGCTTTCAGGAAGAGTCCTTTGAGGCATCTCGACATGCTGTTTTTGAAATCTCGAATGGCCCTGTGAATCTTGTCACATTTCACATGAATCATGTTTTCACGCATAGCATAGGCCATGCCAGCAAGTCCGATGCTGCCCTGGTCAAGGCCCAAGACCAGCAGTGGAATGTTCAGCCACCACTTCTCTGACTCTGGCAAGACGGGGAGCACATTTGTGATCTCTCCATCCTCAGACATTGTCTTCAGAAAGGAGACATGAGGAAAAGCTGGTGGCACTCTGCCTTCTGGCACTCTGCCTTCTGGCACTCTGCCTTCAGCCGGATCCGGATTGTCCCTCAACCACTGAAAACAGCGGTCAATGTCATTGTCTTCTTTTCCAACTTGGAAAACCACCCTGCTTTCATATCTTTTCACAGGCCTCTGCCCAAGAGAGGGGGCGATCTTGAAAGAGCCCAAATCCATTCGCCCTCTGTGCAAAATCCAGATTTGGTGACTGATCGCTTGAAGCTGCCTGAATGCAGCAATCCTTTCCAGCTTCTTTCGCTTTGATATGTGAAGAAGCAGGTCGTCGTCAAACCGGTCTTGTGGAGAAACTTGTCCAGTCTTCATCACTTGCATGGGTGCAAACACTGCAGCAGAAATCTCATTCGCCCAAGCCACTGTCACAAGACAATCGCTGGTGCTGTGAGTAGACCCATCGGCGATGAAGTTGATTTGTCGACAGTGCTGCATAGCAGTGATAGCTCTCTCCTGGTACAACCGATTGATTCGAAGCTGCCACTCGTCACAGCTGGACTCAGGCACACCTGAGCTGGCAAGTCAAAGAGCGATCGATTCGTTCGCTGCAATCGTTGAGATACAAAAGTACAACTTGGACTTCAACACTATGCGCAAGCAACACCATTCTTCGGCCTCCCATGGAAGAGCTTGGGTCACCGAGGCTACGTCATTTTCGGGAGGGGCCACCTGGCACGTTAGCGCATGTGTCCAGATGTCATAGCCAGATGCCCGCTGGCCGTTGGCCCCAACCCCCCCCTAGACTGCGGGACCCCAGTGCCCTTGCCCTCGCTCCACACCCGGCCAACAGTGTGTCGGTAGCTGCCAAAATTGGCGGGCATGCAGCTGCCGCTTGGTAGAGCAACATACACCAAACCCCATTCTGAACATGTTGGCACTCGTGACAAACACAACCGAACAGCAAGCCGAGCAAGGTTCTCTGCTCAATAAGACAACCATGTCCCAAGAACGGACGGCCTCCCTTCTTTGTTCGGAACCTGGAAGTCTGGCCCGGACAACACGATCCGAGGTCGCAGAAAATCCAGCTAGGTAAGGCAACCTTGAGGAGGTTCGACTGACACTCTAATTACTGTACTTCTGCTCGATATTTGGCCTCCCATGTTGCAAAGGGGGACACTCGGGTGCCGAGCTCGGACCCAGCCAGCACGTTAGCCCATGTGTCTGGCTGTCATCACCAGGTGTCCGCTCTGGTGGTTGGCCACAGGCCTCTGCCAACGCCATCGGCGCGACGACCCTCAGTCCCTGAGGGCGTTGCGCAGATGGCCCTGGCAGAGGTCACAAGTCCTCGGTTCCGTCTTCCTTCCATGGTCCCCCAAAGCGACCCCATGCCCGGCCATCGGCATGCAAGCGCGGCTGGTGAATCAAAACTGGACACACCGCGACTTGTTGGTAAGGTTGGTGTGACAAAGAATTCACTATAATCTTAAACAACTGGCTAACAAAACAACATTCTACTATGAATGAGACGGAGGAACACACCAGCTCAACAACACAGCCATGTCCCAAGAACGGCCTCCCTTCTTTGTCCGGTATTGCTTCCGGTGACTTGCATGACTGCTTCGATGTCACCAGGTCACAGCCCCAGCCGGCGCATTAGCCCATGTGCCCGGCTGTCATCTACCCCCTGCCCCTGGGATAGGTTGGCCTCAAGGCTGTGACACAGGCAAACCGAACGCCTCACACATGGCCAATGGTGTGGGGAGCAACCCTGGTGGGGCAGGGGTTTACTCCTTAGGTAAGGCAACACCGAAGAGGTTCGACTGGCACTCTGCCTCGGCACTCTGCCTCTGTCGTCGATCCAAGAGAACAGAAAGCATGTGCTCAGCAGAAAGAGATATAGCCTAATCATGGGTTAGCGGCCTCCCCCATTTGCTGAAATCCACCCCACTCGGCCAAGGTGGGTCGCCATGCTCACAGGGAATGAATTAAGATGACAGCGCTGTGCCGGATCCCGTCGCAGCTGTTGCTCAGCAGGCCATTTGGCACACCTGCGATGTAACAGATCCCGGAGACTTGGTTTGCTTCGGCGTAAACATCGCCCGCAACGCGCCGATAGAAACAAACCAGGCACAGGCCGAAATCACCCTGTGAGTAGCAGGCTCTAGGCACAGCTGGCGGCTGGGGTAGTGGAAACTTACAGCAGGCTGCTACACTGCCACTACAGGCCATGCCAAACGATCAACGATAGACCTGATCCCAGGGCCACTTGCGCGCAAAAGTGAGCACAGGCAAGAACTGAAGAAGGCACTATCTCACCCTTCTCTTTACAACACAACTCAAGCGGCCTCCCTTTTAGGATCTCACCGGGGGGGGAAGGACACACCCGCCCCCCATTTAAGCCACCCCCAGCAGGCGCATTAGCGCATCGCCCTGCTGTCATACCCCTCGGGCTGTAGGGGAGTTGGCCCCAAGGGTGGCCGCCACGAGGCCACGCAGGCGTCAGTGGCCAAGCTTTCAGCTCCGGATGGATCGCTGCCCCCAACACGGCCAACAAGATGGAACCTGGCAGGTCTCTAGGGCCCCCTCGGCCAGCCCGCTGCTCAGGTTTAGGTCGGGCAAGCGAATCGACAAGGACGTTTATGATCAAAAGCAAGCACAGCAAACCACTAAACCCTACTAAACCCTGAGAAGTTTTACTGGCACTCTGCCTTTGGCACTCTGCCTTTCAAAAAATTGATCACAACCTGACGTAATTGCTATAATACTCGATTCGGCCTCCCAAGTTGCAGAGGAGGACACTCGGGTGCCGACCTCGGACCCAGCCAGCACGTTAGCCCATGTCACACCGGGCCTCCCCTCCGAACCGCCCGAGCGATGCTCACGCAGAGACTAAGGAGCTCCCAGCCGGCACGTTAGCCCATGTGTCCGACTGTCATACAGAGAGCACAGAGCTCTCTGCGTTGGCCTCAAGAGCTCGAAAAACTCGATGCAGCGGCCCCCCAGCACCCGGCCAGCGGTGCTGCAGCACACAACTCGAACTGAATCTCGAAAGAAGCGTTCGGCGGAAGTGCACCGTGGGTAAGGGCAGGAGACTTGTAAGCTGCCCTGCACTACGTTCTTCCCTCAGAGCCCTGTGCGAGACACAGCGAGTCCTGGGTAGCGGCCACACTCCACATGCCGGCAAGCGAATCGACAAGGATTTTCTGATCAACAGCAAGCGCAGCAAACCACTAAACCCTGAACCCTTAGAAGTTTTACTGGCACTCTGCCTTTCATAAATATTAAATGCACAACCTGACTTAAGCATCCCTTTCTGTAACGGCCTCCCCGGCGTCTTTGCAAAGACGAACGTGCTCTGACAGTCATGCGGACCGGAGACTTAGGCCACCCCCATTCGGCCGAGATATGGGGTCACCCCGCTCTGCCATGGGGATATGAGGCTCTCAACGACCACTAGCAGCTGCAAGCATTTGCCCGCGCTATGCTTATGTCGCCCTCTGCTCGCAAAGAAGCAGGACGTCGTGGTCGTCGTGGTGCCATCCCAGAGTTCGCAGCGGATACTTCTGCCCCCGACATTACCTTCTGCTGGACTTGGCCAACAGCTTGGCGCAAGAGCCGAACGTCGGGTCGGCCATGGCAAGAGCGGTAGTCGAATTTAGTTCGACTGTGGCGCGGGTACGTGGCATCAAATGAATGTGTGACAAAGAATTCACTAATCTTAAACAACTGGTTAACAAAACAACATTCTACTCCATATCAAATCACCAAGGAACCATGCAGGTCGCTGCGTTCGTCCTGGTTCTTGAGAATGAGGGCTTGTCGCAAAGAGGTCCCACTTTTTGCAGCGCCCTCTAGCAACTTCCAGATGCTTTTGATGTCCACAGTCTTTTTCAATGGAACACGCTTGCCCAGAAGTGCCCTGCGAGACGTCACAGGCACACCAGCATCATGTACACTCAAGTAGTGCCCAATGACATACACCTGGAGGCCGGCTGACAATGTCTCGGACAGACACTCATGTATGTGCATGAAGGCATTCACGACTGTCTTGGCAAATCCATGAGCCTGCCCCGACGGTTGAAGCGCTCTGTGTTTTTTTGCCATGGTTGCAAAGGCGATGATGTCGTAGATGCTAGTTTCAACCTCCTCCCAATCTCGTGGCACTCTGCCTTCAGATTCATCTCGGAGAGATGAAGACAGCGTCCTTGCATTGAACATAGATTCCCAAAGCTGACGCAAAGATCGGGACGTGTTGCCTGCCAGCGACTTCATCATCCAAGCGGCAAAGCCTGACACCAACCCAGCTGATTGAAGAAACCATGACACTCTGCCTTCATCCAACTGCATGACCAGAGGCTCATCACTGATAGTTTCACACACACGTACCATAGCATCCTTCAGTTTGCTCTTGTACCATTCCCTGTGGGCGTCTGTCCTTGTGTCGAAGGATGCTTGCAACATGAATCGGGCCAAGGCTGTGGAAGATGCCACATCCTCCTGCACAGCATCAGGGTTTGGCACTCTGCCTTTTTGACTTTGCACATGTGACCCCCAGTTCGCAGCCAAGGGGGTCTTCCTGAGAAGATCACTGAAGAAGTTGTACCATTTGTGGTACTGTCGACGTTCTGAGCCGTTCCTGTTGCTCTCATCGAAAAACAAGTCCAGACGCCACCACAGTTCGCCCTGTGAGAGCCAAGCTGCTCTCGCTGGCAGTTTTGCATCATTTTCCAAGTTAAGCAATTGCCCATCACGGAGCAATAGCATGACCCACAGTTTCAGAAGCATCACCGAAATCCTCCAAAGCAACACTGTACTTGAATCTTACTAAATACTGACACACACCTGCACTTGTGTAACAAGCCCCAGTTCACAACACATTGAATTCTTAAGAAATCAACCCAAAGACTCACGATGACATGTCAGCAGCCACATCATGTCACTCGAACTTGAGACAGGAAACTATCGCAGATGGCACTGAACTGACAACCACATGGAATGATTAACACAGGCCACCGATGCCTGCAACTGGAGGTCGAGACACCAGCCAGGTCATTGCCACCTGCACGACAGCAGCATACGAACTGAGACAATACCGACAAACACATCTGATCACGGAGTGACTGAAGCTCTCTACATTTTCATTGCACAGCTGCACCAGCTCGGATCACTCAGATCCTTCCACGAGGCGGCGAGGATTTTCCTCGGCACCTCGTGGAGGGAACGGACGGGGTCCAGGGCTCAACCCAGTCCCAACATTGGAAAGCAGAATACCAACAAGACAGAATGTCGAAAGATGAAGCAAGCTCATTTAACTCTAGAGAATTATGGCACTCTGCCTTATTGGCACTCTGCCTTCAGCTACAATTCATGTTGGGACATCCCTCATCATATGAAAGGCCACAGCCTTGCCGAACTCCGGGGTGTACTCCTCTGACACCTGAAGATCTTCAGGACGACCGGTGAACTTCTCACCATCTCGATCAACGCAACCAGCACTTCCTCTGACATGGGAAGGATAGCTGCGCCGCATACCATTGATGTGCTGACAGTTGCTCCACAGTTGAAGCGGTTTCAGGATGGGCTGGCCGAAGGCACCACCATAGGTTTTGACCTTCATAGCCTGGATCATTCCCATGACACGATCGACGAGTGGAATGTCGAACAGCATGCTGGAGCAAGGCTGCTCGATCACAAACCGGTTGTCATTCAAAGCCGCGAGCAAAGTCAACAGCAGCGTCACATACATGAAACGATTGCCTTCTTGGCATGCCAGCGATCGCTCAGGTTCTCCCATCCAGTCATTGGCAATGGACCTTCCAGTACTGTATTTACAGAGTTGGACGAAGGAAGAGCATGGAGTTCCAAACCACAACAGGCCGTGTTTGTGTGTTTGACACACAGCATTGACAGCCAGGCGAAGTCCTCTCACAGAAAGAATATCATGATCTGTGCCGTACCTGATGTCCAAGGCTAGCCCCTGCCAGCCAGCACGGAGCATCTCCCGACTGAGGTTGCCCTGCCCTGCAAAGATCTCCAGGAAGTGGAACCTGGCACTCTGCCTTATGTTCCGCTTCCAATGACAAAAGTTGATGAGGAATCTCATCTGTTTCTTCCATGGCCACGAAGTCATGATGGGAAAAGTTTCTGATAACATTTGTTGCCAGATTGATATCATCCAGGAAAACCCACTGGCTTCAAGAATCACATCATAGTTGCACTCAGGCAGAACTTCATAAGGACCTTCATTATGGAACTCCAGAAGCGACGGGTCAACTTCGCAAAGGCGCAGAACATCCTGTCCTCTCGAAATGGCCAAGAATCTCTTCTCCAGTTCGATGTTTGCATCAAACTGCCGCCGAATGTCTGCTAACAGTCTTCTTCTTGTTTCAGCCGGGTCATCTGCTGCTGCAGACATGGCACTCCGAATTGCACTGTGCATGGCACTCTGTCCTATCCGCAAGAAAGTGTAACACCTTAACCTCAAGGGTGTTCGAATTAACAACGTAATTGTGAACCAGCACATTCAGCAGTTGACACACTTGTGAGTCGATTGATCCATCACAACACAAGGATGAGACAGACATGATGCAATCACTCGTTGAAATTCACATGTGGCATAGTTGTTGCAGACCATGACTTCATGCTCAAGCAATCAAATACAGCACTGCCAGACCCTCACTCGATTCTCGTTTTTCTGGTACCGCACACAGCAGTCCATCCATCGTCCTCGACGATTCCGAGGCCACCGAGGTGGCAGACACAAGCATTCTTGGCACTCTGCCTTCTGTAAAGTTTCCAAGCTGTCATTGAAAGACATCAACCTTAGGGCCACCAGAAATCTTCAGGTGGCTCACAGTCGGAGGGTGGTTCTGAGGAGATATACCCCGATCGACGACCACGAATGCGAAATCCTTTGCCTTCACCTGCAGAATCATACTGATTTGAGTCTGGGGACGACTGAGCTTCGTCCAGTGCGTCCATCTCCTCATTGTCTGACTCCTCACCTTCCTCCACATCTGAGGGGGCTCCATCATCCGCTGAGCCGCGCTGACTCCAGTCCGGGTCTTCTTCTGAGATGTGCCCATAATCAATACCCAAACGACCCCGCCCTCCAAGCTCACCAAGACGAACATCTCGAACACCTTCCTCAATCACATCTGAGTCTGAGGCGTGAATCTCACCTTCGGCACGAGCTGGCCCAGTCAACCAGGCATCCGGGCGAGATTCCAAACGAAAAAACATTTGACCACGAACTCCACTTTCGAACTCATCTGGCACTCTGCCTTCCGGCACTCTGCCTTCTGGCACTCTGCCTTCAGTAGCTCCACTGTTGGCATTATTGTTAGGGCCAGGATAGCCATTTTCAGGCATCGGCCTTGGCGGCACTATTGGTGGCGGCGGGTTGTCTGGAGCATTGAAACACATGGCACAAATTCGCCGTCCCAACTGCCGACGTTGCATCTCTTCAGGGGTCAAGTTCTCAAGGGTGACCAGAACAATGCGGCCCTCCCTAACAGTAACCACATCCGGCTCGAAGTTGATCATGATCGGGGTCTCCATAATGTCCAACGCTTCTGCCACAGCTTGGGCAATCTCAAACTCATGTCGCGCAGGGGCGGGAGGTCTTGGGCCAGGTGGGTAAGGTGGCCGATTCACAGGCGTTGGTGGCGGCGGACCCATTTGTGGCCCTGGCACTCTGCCTTCCGCCCCACCACCTTCTTCACCAATGCCATTCACACCGGTTGGCGGCACTCTACGAGGCCGTCGCTTCGGAGTCCTCACCCGGCCGATCCTCCCCGCTGCTGCCGGTTTGGCCTTCGGTTTCGGTGCCATGGTGCTTAACTTTAAATATCTTTGATCCAACAAGCTGCAAGCAACTATATGTGTTGGATAGTACGAACAGGTACTAGAAGTTGATTGTCATGTCCGTTTCAATACCACATGCAATAGGTTCCACTGGACGACACAAGCATTTATGCACATGATCATTAGATTAACACATATTTGAAGACAGAGTGCTATTAATAGATGATGTAGTTTAATGTTCGAAAGCAGTATGCCCAATAATAAGTGTATGCATATAATCCATACATATATCTATATGTATGTATGTATGTTATACATATACCTAGGTCTATGTGTAAACTTACCACACACAGTAACGGTTTAGGGTTTAAAAGAGCTTCAGGGTTTTAGGTTTTAAGGAGGTCCATGGTTTAAAGGTACTTCAAGGCAGAGTGCCACCTAGTTTATGCTTAATCATAAGATGTGTTACTACTCGTAGGGATTTGGTTGGGTTAGCTGGACTGTGCCGATTCAATGGGATTCGATATTGTATAACTAGCTCCCAAGATTCAATAAGCTCCAACAAGACTTTTGGGAGGGGATGCTACATGTGTGCAATTGTCTGGTACAGGGTCGGTGTGCCTTCAAAACGTGATGGCCCGAACACTAAGATTCAATAAGATTTTTTCGGGTAGTCCACAATCCTGCAAATGTCTTCTAAGATTCAATAAGATTTTTTGGGCGAGCTGGAGGCTGTGTCCCTTGTAAAACCGATTCAATAAGATTCAATAAGATTCAATAAGATTCAATAAGATTCAATAAGATTCAATAAGATTCAATAAGATTCAATAAGATTTTTTCGGGGTAGGCCACAATTGTACAAATGTCTTCTAAGATTCAATAAGATTCAATAAGATTTTTTGGGGCGATCTGGAGTCGTGTCCCTTTTAAAAATGATGGACCAATAAGATTCAATAAGATTCAATAAGATTCAATAAGATTCAATAAGATTCAATAAGATTCCGGGGCATGCCACAAGTGTCACAAATGTCTTCTAAGATTTTGCAGGGCCTGTGGGGCGGTATGGGGATGGTGTCCCTTCAAAGGCCATATGTTTTTTTAAACACGGATGCACCCCATTGCAGACTTCCGTGGTCCTTTGTTGGGTCCCTCCCAACTGGTGTTCTAGGACAGGTTGGATCCTGCCTTTGGCGCGGATTTGTCCACAGGCATCTGCAGTATCCTTGTGAAATCGACAGACCGCCTGGGATTACAAAGAGACATACATTCCTGATGGCATAATGCAACACAAGGCAACACAATCATGTCAATACATAATGATCATGGAACACATGTTACAACCCATGGCACTCCGCCTTCAGAAACATGTCTGTGACAATGGCATTGCCACACCTCCAAAATTAATAAGACTCGAGGCCACATCACCGACAACACATACACATGAGCCAGTTATTGTGGCACTCTGCCTTGTTACCGAGCCACCTTGTCGACGCAATCAGTCCACCACGGGGTCGTTGACCTCAGGAGCTTCCTCTTCACGAGTGCGGTCGTCAACGAGTTGAGCTTGTATTTCCTGAACGATTGCGTCCACATCATTAGCATCATCTTCGACAGGAACAGGGGCATTGCTTCCCGTGGACCCCCTCGGACCCAAAAAGAACCTTGCCATAGAGGCTGAGCTCGCACACTTGAGAGGGCAAGCGGTGGCCTTGTTCCGCCCGGTCGACTCACAGTATCGATTGATACATTCGCTGTGAAAGAGGTGGCCACACGATAGCGCTTCCAATGCCTGCATTCCAGGGAAGCAACAGAAAAAGACACGTCATGTGAGAGGTACTGTTCTGAGGATTAGTGGAATGTACAAACAGGACAGGCACCACTATCAATGGTTCATTAACCAAAGGCAAACGAAACCAGCCTGCCTGGCCCGGGTGCATCTCCGAATGGCAAATGACACAGAGGTCCTGGTTCCACCGGTTCGCAGGTCTGCTCGACTCATTCGGAGCATCCTCCTCCTCCTCCTCAAAGAAGGCACTGTCGTCGGCCTCGCGCTCGACCTCGGCCTCGACCTCGGCCCCGGCCTCGACCTCGGCCCCGGCCTCGGCCATGACCTCATCATCGACCTCGACTGCGACCTCGTCCTGCGACTCTGTGTTTGGTGCCGTCGCCCTGGCCTTGGACTTGGCCTTGGCTTTCGACTTGCCCTTGGCTTTTGCTTTGGCTTTCGACTTGGGTGTCGCAAAGGGCACAACGGCATTCACGTCAGCACCGGCTGTCGAGTCACTGTTCGTGGAGGTGTCTGGCTCTGGCAACTCAACTGTTTGAGGTGCAGTGGTCACTTCTGCAGGAGGCATGACGATCTCCTGATCGGGCCTGATCTCTGCCTCTGCCGGCGCTAGACCATCGTCATCCATGGCAGGAGCATTCCCATCAACTGGCACTCTGCCTTCCACAACCCTCGGCACTCTGTCTTGTTCACTTCCTGCAGCCTGGCTGCCTTCGGTTGCCTGGCTTGCATTGGAACCCGGAACGGCATGAGGGGAGGCAGGCGGCTGTTGAATCGGCACTCTGCCTTGTTCCCCAGCCGGGCTGCGACCCACAGCCTGGCTTGGATTGGAACTAGGAGCAGTCGTTGGCAAAGGACCAGAACGGACCACGTCTGGCACTCTGCCTTCCGACGGCGGAACCGTTGGCGGGGCAGCTGGAGCAGGACTCGGATTGAAACTGAGACGTCCCTGCGTCTCAGTGGACTGCCTTGCTCTCGCTCTACGCCTGGCATAGGTCGTGACATCCTCGGTCATCCATGTGGACTGCCATCCACACTCCAAGGCAACCCTGTCAACAGAATGCTCAGACATATTCACCCCCAGTCCCAGAACCGGTTTGGCTATGCGGTTCCAACTGCTGCTATCGCAGACGGATTGACGCTTATGGGCATTCGCACATCGCTGACCAAGCAAGCTGTATTTCATATCGACCCTGAGTTCACTGACCTTTGTGGTCGGCTTCAGATTGGTCAATATGAAGAGCAGTTGCAGCGCTGTTTGTTGTGGCAGGTCAGCCGTGACCGCAGCATCCCATGCACTATGAACTCGCTCGAGCAGAGCTTTCACCTTCACCTCAGTCAGTAAGGCTTATCTAGGCTTTGTGGGGGGAGGGTTCAGGGATCATTGCTGACCTTAGGGATACTCTGTTGATTGACAAGCAGCCAGAGGGATCGAACGCAATGTCGTGGCGCTTCTCGGGATTGCATCTGCATCGGTAGTGGACGTTGCCAGCCGATCAATCCCGATCGTTGCTGCTTGCCTTGCTCTGTTCTTCTTGGTTTCCTTACGAATCCTCCTCACTTCTTGGTCTTCTGATTCCGACGAGGAGGAGTCGTTGGCACTCTGCCTTGATTCACCCACAGCAGCCATCTGCTGCTGTTGCTGCATTTGCTGCATCTGCTGCATTTGCTGCATCTGTTGCTGCTGCTGCATCTGTTGCTGCTGTTGCAACATGAAAGGGTTCATCATGGCCAGTGGGTTGTTCATTCCCATTGCTGGGTTCATTGCCCCCGGCATTGGGAACATCATCTGATCACTCACACGAGCGCTCTTCCTCGACTTTCCCATTGCTCTCGGCGACTGTCTCTGGCACTCTGCCTGGAAGCACCACTGCAGCACTAAGGGACTCGATCTTGAACACACATATGTTGATTGCGGCCAGGTCAAGAAATTCTTGCGCATCCACTCACTAGTCACTAGAGTCCGTACACACTACGTGGCATGGTCCCATCAACGGCCAGATAGCAAGCGTTTCAGCTTCCACAACTCACAATCACTTGCATCATGCATTCCAGCCTTGCCATAGTAGCCAACCACCTTGGACGCCAGCACCTGAAAGGTTTTATGGGGCTGTCACAGGAAACCAAGGTTGAACCAATCAATTCACAGGCACAGTAATTAATCCATCGAGTTACTGCCGACATGACTGTATGCATAGGCATCGTCTTTGTTTTCCAAAACGGCAAGCTGAAATGTGCCAGATCAGACGGACCGCAAAAGTGACAACATTCAAACGCCCCAAGAAATGCGATTTCACATTGGCACTCTGCCTTTCCGGCACTCTGCCTAGTGACAGCGACACAAAAATGAATCTGAACAGGCCACACTGTTTGGTGGCACTCTGCCTTAGTCACACCGAGAACTCTCTGGCACTCTGCCTTGTGAAAGTCCCCAGTGCCCAAGGACGAATGGGATGAAGAAGAGGAGGTCCACTAGATGGCTTTGTTTTGGCAACACAATTAATAAACCTACTCGTTCAGCTCAATCATTGACACTGATCAATCCTGAAAGCCATCTGCAGTTACTCCCCAATCAGGAACGAAGTTCGCAGTGGTCTGGTAAACATCCACATACTCTTCATCTTCCGATGGCGGGACATCATCACCCATCTGGCTCACCGCGTCTAGGTTTTCCCCCCTTGCCTTCTGTTCCAGCTTCTTCTGACAATACACAAGCATGGTGTAATTGTAAGCATCCCAAATCTTGCAGGACAAAGGCACAATCCAGCTCTGCAGGTCTTTGGGCTTGAATTTTTCCTTTGAGATGACATCTTCCGTCGTATAAACCTCAACGAGTGTCTTGGAGGCCTCAAACCAGTGCCAGTATGTCAGATTTTTTCCCTTGACTCGATCACGGCCATGTTTTGGCGGAGTGACATTGAACATGCACTGGAGAATCTGCTCAATGACCGCCACCCCAGTTTCCCTCTGAAGCCACAGGTGCCAGTCCCCAGGCTCAGAATTGTTTGGAATCTCCTTCACGTTCTGGTCACACAACAGATCCCAGACAACCGCAGTTTTCGAGCCCTTCGACCGAAAGTCATTCCACGCCATGTCCTTTCTATCCACTGGCACGTTATTCTTCTCGCATTCTCGGACTGTGATCTCATGGACAGCCATGAGCAGCTGGGTCATGACAGTCGTAGTCTTGCTGTTGAACTTCCGATCGTTGTGCTGGGGGTTGAACGGCTGATCTTGTGGCACCGGTCTCGCCATACGTGCCCGATTGGCGAGGCGGCCCACCTTCGAAGTCGTCACCGCCCTGTGACTGCATGGCAGCATTCCCCGCAACGCTCTGAGAGTTTTCTCCTCCTCAGTCTCTGGCTGCAAAAGCTCGGCTGGAACCTTGATCTTGTTTTGACCCCTTGGCACTCTGCCTTGGGGGTCCGTAATTCCGAGGTCCTCCTCCGCTTCCAAGAAAGGCTTCACCTCTCCAGGCACTGGCGCAGTCGCACTCTTGGGGTTTGCGGCAGCCTTCGGGCTCGGGTCCACATTCATAGCCTCCAGCTCGTTCATGACCTTGGCGACGACGGCATCGTGCTCGCTCTCAGTCACCCGGGTCTCCGGTACAGAAGGCATCGGCTCATCTTGCTCCTCTCGGAGATGGTCCCCTAGTACCATTGTTGCTTGGCTGTCACCCTCATCCTCGTCCAAGCGATCCGGGTCGGGCTCCGCCTCCATCTCAAGCGGCGGTTGCTCATCCTGCACCATAACCTCGACAAATTCCATTTCATCGTCCGACGGATCTTGCACAGGCTCCTCCTCTTCCACCACAACATCAACCAAAGTGTCCTCCTCCTCGGCTTCCACCTCCTCCTTGGGGTCCAACCATATTCCTCCCTTCTCCGTCTTCATATGCCGCAAAAAAGCAGGATGAGCTTCGCCTGGACGGCCCTTTCCAACAAGGTGAGTAGGGATATTGGGACGGCCCTTTCCAACAAGTGGCACTAGGGCTGGACGGCCCTTTCCAACAAGGTCAGTAGGGATATTGTCCTCCACTGGCACTCTGCCTTTGTGGCCCTTTCCGGCAGGCTTGCCCTTTTGGGCGAAGTAAGCTGCTTTCCCGATCGGGACGGCGTCGCCCTTGCTTTTCAAGCCCTGGGCCTTTGCCACCCAGGCCGGCTCAGCGCGTCGGCCCTGCGGAACGAAATTGGAGCCTCTTGCCGTATCGTCAGCATACTCGGCAAGTTCCTTGGCGAAATCCTGCTCGTCCATCCTTTGCTTTTCCGTCATTTCAGCAGGAGCACTTGCCGACATAAACTGTGGCTTGGAACCAACAGGCACAGGCTGTCCGTCGCCGAATTTCCTTTTGGCAGGAGGCTGCTTTGCCGGCGGGGGACCCATCGGCTCTGGCACTCTGCCTTGCTTTGCCGGCGGGGGACCCATCGGCTCTGGCACTCTTGGCGGGGGATTCGGCTCGGGATCTGGCACTCTGCCTTGCTTTGCCGGCGGGGGACCCATCGGCTCTGGCACTCTGCCTTGCTTTGCCGGCGGGGGACCCATCGGCTCTGGCACTCTTGGCCGGGAATTCGGCTCGGGATTCGGCTCATCGTCATGCCAGGCATCGTATTCGTCCTGGATGACGGGCATTCTGGCCGTTCTGCCCCAGCGATGTTGCTGCTGCTGGTGGCCAGGAGGAGGATGAGCTGGTTGCACCGGGCCCCTGCCAGGAGGAGGATGATCTGGTTGCACCGGCCCCCTGCCAGGAGGAGGATGATCTGGTTGCACCCTGCCAGGAGGAAGTGGTTCCCACTCCTGCTGCCAAGGGTGATCAGGCAGAGGCCCAGCATTTCGCAGCGGTCTTACTGGCACCTGCCACGGAGCAGGAGGCCTCGCCTTTTGCTGAGGCGGTTTATGCAAAGGCGGGCGGGCCCCCCTGGGAGGAGTCCCATCAGGATGATGTATTGCTTTGCCTTTGCCTGGCACTCTGCCTTCTACTGGCACTCCTCCTTTCATCCCTTTGGCTTTTGCAGTCGCAGATCCAGGGGGATCCCAGGGAGGTGTCGAATCCCAACACTGAGGTGTTGGCGGAGGATTCGGCGGCGCAAGTGCCTGCGGCTGCATTCTGCTCATTACTGCCCTTGTTGCCTCGACCCTCATTTGCTGGCATTGTTGCATCAAGTCCAGACCCTGCTGGAACTTTGCTTCCAGATTCTTGCACAACTTGTACAGATCGTACACCATTTCACCAACTCTCCACTTATTCGGTCCATAGTCCGTTTTGAATTTTTCGCCAGCGGCAAGCATCTTCTTCCAGACCTGTGACGCGTACTCGGAGACGGTGGCGCTGTGGTTTGAGGGAATTTGCCACAAGCTCAGAAAGCAGTTGAGGTGACCCTTCATCTTTTTTGCGGGAACATCATTAATTGGTAGGCAACCGGAGCAGTCCACCAAGGCAAACGTCAAATTCTCCGCCCCCACTGGCACTCTGCCTTTGTGGTCCGGCACTCTGCCTCCCATGACAGTAATGTTATTCTCATGGAGGTCCCCCAGAAGACTCCCTTCCTGCCTAAGGGTATGCATTTGTAGCTTCAAGACAAACTTGAACAGCTTGAAGAGGATCAGCATGGTCTCTTTCTCTGGGAACTTGCTTGGGTCGGAAAACCTCTGGTTGAGGAAGGCTCCCACAGTCGTCCCGTTGCCTTTGGCTTCTGTGACGATCACCGATTTTCTCATCCGCGGTGCCACTACGCCCGAGGCATGGGTGACCAAGGTTTTCAAGTCGAAAGCGAGCGGGACAGGAAACGATTGCCAGTGGGTTGTGAACATTCGAGATTGCAGAAAACGCCAGTCAAATTGGTTTCCACACTCTTTTTCATCCTTTGCGAGTGGCCTGTGCAGCTTGACACAGAGGTGCACCTGATCTGTCGGATGATGGAAGTCCAGAGCATCTTCAGGAATAGAATCCACCAGTCTCAGGGCCTCTGCTGCGACTGTCGAGGCTTTGAGGACTTCGGCACTCTGCCTTTCAGACCGAGGAATCCTGAGCTCGCGCAGAAGCTTCAGAATGTCGATGACCCACGGCTGTGGGATCCTCGCAATCATTGAGTCCCGATTCATTCCATGACCGACGTATTTCCATTCACACTTGCACTGTTTGAATCCTTTCCCGCCTCTCACGCGGAATTGCAGGCGGACCTCACCGAAGGCTGTGACATAGTAGTCTAGAGGTTTTTTGATCGGCCAGGGATAATTCGGACCCATCTGCAAGGATCCATCCAGCTGTTGTTCGTAAAACTCACAGGTGATGTTGCCGGCTCGCACATTGGCCCAAAACGTCTGACCAAGCGGACTCGTATGCACAGGCGCTGTCATCCTGCGGCACTCTGCCTTGTCCAGCCAGATTGCGGCACTCTGCCTTGTCCAGCCAGATGCAGGCACTCAGCCTTCTCAGTCCAGCTCAAGGCACTCTGCAAAGAATGGCGAGGCGGCACTCTGCCTTATAATGTCGAAATGATATACTACCTCTGACGTCAATGTGTTGTTAGATTATAGTTACTAGTATTTGACACAATTTAAATTATATCAACTATATTTTGATATTATGCTCACATTGACATTAAATATCATGCATATGCCATCATTCAAGGACCACGACTCACTTCACTTTGAGCAACTCCATCGACAGAATAATCATGACATGACACTTTTATTGAAGCAGCAGCTACACGGAGTTTAACTTAATTGAGGGGCCAGACAGACTCAGCATGATCGGGAGCTTAGCACACGAATGAAACCTAATTCAAGGGCTGTGTTGATATTCAAATCTGCCATATGCCATGATTCAAGGACCACTGCAGCAACATTTGAAACCTGAGCAACCATCATAAGCCATAGGCAAAACAATCATGACATGACACTTCAGAAGCCCGAGAATGCTAAGTTGAATTTGGCAACGCAGAAGCAGCATGATCGGAAGCTAAGAACAGCACCGATGACCAGCAATCCTGGGGTCTGGAGACGCCAGCTGACGGCCAAACCTTGCATGGTCACTTTCATTCATACTCAGACTCTCTCAGCACAGTCGCAAACCCAACACATCCAACAGAACTCAGAAGTGCTCGGTCTTCAGAAGTCTCAGCACTCACAGTTTTGCTTCTGCAGCAAGCAATGCTCTTCTGGAGGCACTACTCTGACAGCGACGAGGCCTTCTCCAAAACACTCACAACTTTGATCATGCCTTGTTGGTTTGCCTGCACCACAAACAAATAACCTGTTGCTGTGCGAAAGGCAGGCAGAAGTCCACATGAGCAGACATCGGCACTGAAAAACTTGAGAAGAGTCAGTCGACGAAGCCTGACCCACCTGGCACTCTGCCTTCGTCACTGTCCTGGCCTGTAAATTATATTGATGTTGGAATTTGCCACTCACTGAATGGTCCAATTCTGGGCACTCTGCCTTTGGCACTCTGCCTTTTAAGGCACTCTGCCCTTCTTTTTTCTCACGATTCGCCGTCCATCATCAGGATGTTTTCTTGCACAATAGCAGGCTCGAACTCGTTGTAATCCTCCTCATCGTCCACACGCTCTTCATTCCAGGCCTCCGGATCATCTTCGTCGTACCCGAATCTCACCATGGTCGTGGTCCACAAGAGTTGCTCACCTTCGCGGACTTCCCCTTCCCACAGCGTCAAATTCTCAGCCCCCCGCGCCCAGCCCTGATGACAGGCATAGAGCCATCTTCTCTCCGTCATCACTTGCATGCCTGCACCGGTGAGCTCCAACTTCAGGTAAAGTGGCGGTGCCTGTTTATCGATCCTGAACTGAGATCATGTTGAAGTTGCTACTTGATTCTAGTCAGTTTTAATTATTAAGATCCGTAGATATAAGATAATAAATAAATGTAGCGTCGAAGCATGGCTTGCATCTGAGTGGCCATCTAATGCTGTCTGGCCACCATTGGTAGCGTTCAAGGGCAAACTGGGCCGTGGGGCGCAAGGACCAGTGCGGATGGTTTTTGGTCTCCGAGGAACCGGGTTGCGCCCAAGCGCTGATGCCGTTCCCTTTCAAGAAGTCCAAGCGAATCTGCAGGGAGACATCCAGTCAAGCAGTAAGAAACAGTCACAATCAACACATGCTATGATTATCATCAAACACACTGCCCACTGCCTGCCAAACGGCCTCCACGCACATGAAGTATGTGTGAAGGGTCTGGTTGGGGTCTTGCATCGGGGTCTTGCCCTTCTTTCCCTTGCCCTTGCCAAGATCGCCCTTGCTCGCGCTGGCACTCTGCCCTGTGGCACTCTGCCCTGTGGCAGTCTGCCCTGGCTTTCCTGCTCCCTTCCCGACCTGACTTGTTCTTTGGGCTTGAGCGTTGTTAAATGAGTTGGTCAGCTGCCAATTTGAAAACTCTTGCAGCTGAGTGCGGTGGCGGCCTGCCCCTGTGTTTTCCATGGCGGATAATGACTTGCCCACTGCACAATTGGGACAAGGGCACTCTGCCTTACCTGAACCAGACTGCTGAAACAGCACAAGTAGGCAAAAATGAGCACTCATTACAATCACCGGAGACTGACTGTTAAAGTCACATTTGCACCCACTGAGTCGCCGGCTGGATTCACTCATCCAATCGCCCCAGCGGCCCTGATCACCATGTCGGCACAACCGACAAAGGAACTGACAGTTTCCACAACCGAGACGGGCATGATCTCACTTTCTTTTTAAGCTCAGTCAGTAACACCGGCAGCCAGGTTTAAACGCACGAATTAAGCTGTGACTGCCAGCTGAAAGGGGGAATGTAACTATTAGCCTTTTCAAGGTAAGGACTGTGTTTCACTTCCAGCCAGCAGTCCAGTGTCGGGTCCAGGACTCTCTGGCTGGGCCAGTGTCGGGACACAAATTGCGACGGCTCAGAATCATTCATTGGAGCAGAACTGTTTGACCATGGACTTCGGGTTCAGTGTCGATGATCAACTGTACGTGTGCAGCTCATCCTGCATTTCCAGCAGTGCTTCAATCATGTACTCACGATCCCGGAATGGAGCATAGTAGGCTCGGTGGTTGATCCACCTGACAATGGATTGTTCCATGGTCATCGAGGCAAAGGCCATGACTAGGACACAATAAGCAGCACAGGTCCTGTTAATGCCACCGTAGCAATGGACAAGCACACGAATTGGCCTCTTCTTGCCTCCACGCTTCCGACCACCTCCCTGAAGCTTCATCGCCTCCAACAAAGCAAGAGCATTACCGAGCTCACCAGGGACTGTCTCATCGGCCACCTTCAAGGCACTCTGCCTTCCATCGGCACTCTGCCTTCCTTCAGCGGCTCTTCCGAACAGGCTGCCCATGTCACTTCCCTTGCTGGAGCCCTTGTCATAGGAGCAGCCATAGCCAAATGAGCCCTTCGTCGATGCCTTCTGGCTTTGCATGTGATTGGAAACCTGACAGGGGCCGCTGTAGCCCTTGCTGATTGTCTTGCCCTTGCCCCTGCCGCCATTGGCCTTGCCCATCATTTTGCCCCTGATGGCACTCTGCCTTTGACTCTGGCTGAACTCCTCTGCTGAGCGCTGCCAGCACATCATAATCTTTCTGAAATCTGAAATGAGGCGGCGCCAAATGGTCTTGAATTCATGACTTCTTTGTTCAGCATCAAAGTCATTGGCATGTGTTTGATCCCAGCCACCATACCGAAGATGTGCAGTGCCAAACGGTCCACAATTCGCCAAATACTGATACCAGTCCCATGGCTCAAAATTCCGAGGTCTGTCATCTGCATTCATAGAGATGACAATGTCAGGCTTGACCCGGAGCTGGTCATATCGGATCGGGCAACCAATACTGCCAACAACCAGTTGCCACTGGGGATGGTCGTAAATCAAAACATCATCCATGGGCCACGTCTCGACATCATGCTGGCATGGCCGAGGTGGCGGGATCGACCCAGGCAGCACATCTGTCTGGCCGGTCCATGCTTTGTACAACTTCATATCCATATCTCCGAAATCTGAGATGGCCTCAACTGCCAATTTGATTCGTTGATCCAATTGTGCAGCCCTTTGGATATTTCGGAGCCCGGTGGTATAGTCGGCAGCTGATCTGCCACAGTGTAAACAATTCCACCGAAGTTGTTGCACGGCTTCGTTCCAGTAATCACTGCCAAGGTCAATGTGATTGGCCTGATTCTGATGGTCAGCAGCAGAAGTCTGGCACTCTGCCTCGGAACTCCCTGAGCACCTTGAAACGGTCGTCGGCATCACTGCCTTCATCGAGCACCCAATTGTCCAACGATTAAAACATTAACAGTGACTAATGCATCACTATACAGTACATTAACCAATGATATGTAACATTGTGTTACTACTGTTACATCAGTATGAATGAATCACTTGATTATCTGGCCGGCAGATGTCGATCATGTATGGTGCAAGGCAACTCACTGACAGACTATGCAGGCAGGCAGGCAGGCAGCCAGCCTCGGATACAGCAGGGTCCTGAGGACGTCACTGCCACCCGGCACTGTGTAGTCAGCATGTCATGCTGGGTAACCTTTTGGAATCCAAGTTGCGCACACTACCGCTGAGGTCTCCAATCGGACAG